>LPNX010484124.1:649159-725777 GCA_001517045.1 Pseudotsuga menziesii
TGGATACAGCGACGGATTTTTTTTTTTAAATTTCACAGCCGTGGATACAGCGACGGCTAGCTGTGGATACAGCGACGGCTAGGCGTGGATACAAAGACGAATAGGTGTGGATATAGCGACGGCTTAGACATCTAATGAAATATAGAACATTGTCTCTCTTGCAACGCAAATTAGGGGTCGTCTCTATTGCGACGAAATTGTTTCCACGGGAAAAAAAACACTTAGACGTGGCAATATCCACGCTTTTCCGTGGATATTGCCACGTTTTGCCGTGGCAAAATGGATCACTTGTACTAGTGAGGGTATAGGTATATGGAGTTCTTCCCTATCCATGGTTAAGGCCTTGAGATCATCCTTCATGCACAAAACATCAAAACAATACCAAGTCTCTCACTTGAAGGACAATGATCCCTTATATAGGACATGTTATGTGGTTTATGGAATTTTTTATGGGTCTTAACCCTTAAAGGCATCATCTAGGGTCAAAGGGAATTAATCCCATCCCTTGATCATATCCAATTCCTCAGGACCACCTCAAGACTCATCTATAGTATGAAAAATATCATAACGATGCCCATATTCCACATAGAGGCCACATATCACTCCTAGTCTGTAAAAAAGTTCCACATGTGAAAACTTGTAAACCTCATCCGTTATGATGAAAATCCCAAGTGAAACTTTTAGGATACATACATTATGATTAAAGATAGCAGTTCACCGTGGAAATGTATGCACTTCTATTAGGATTGTATTCTATGGTTATAAATTATCTTGATATTATTTGTTCTTGTCTCATTGAAAATAAATTTGACAATACAAACACTTGTGACCCCCTCCCTTGTGTCTCACGGTAATGATTCCTCTTCCATTATTAATTTTCTCATAGAGTGGCCCTGTCAATTTCATACATTAGTAAGAATTGTTGCTTCATCCATCGACTTCCTTTCATGTTCATATGATCCCATGCCCCATTCCAAAATTTACAAGTTGTTGTTTTCATTCATGACAATTATTTGCGATTATCTATACAGTGACATGATTTAACAAATAATGATGATAATGATGATGATGATGATGATGATGACGATGACGATGATGATGAAGATGACGGCGACGATAATGATGATGACAACGATGATGATGATTATTATGTTTGAGTCTGGAAACCCTCCCAAACCATCAATGCATGTGCCTAGTCAAACCATGCCAAATTTCAGACAAAGCTGACACATATATAAAAAAATTCAACATTGGCCCCACGTAGCACATTAATTAATCTATAGATATGGTTTTTGTTGCTCGAATTGTTAGTGTCAGTCGTGATGATGATACTGATGATGACGATGATGATGATGATGAAGATGCTAATGATGATGATGATGATGTTTGAGTCTGGAAACCATCCCACACTGTCAATGCATGCACCTAGTCAAACCATGCCATATTTAAGATGAAGTTGACACATATATAAAAAAATTCAACGTTGGCCCCGCACAACACATTAATTAATCTATAGGTATGGTTTTTGCTGCTTGAATTGTTAGTGTCAGTCATGATGATGATGATGATGAGGAGGAGGAGGAGGAGGATGTTTGAGTCTAGAAACCCTCCCACACCATCAATGTATGCGCTTAGTCAAACCATGCCAAATTTCAGACCAAGCCAACGCATATATTAAAAATTTCAACGTTGGCCCCGTGTAGCACATTAATTAATATTTAGGTATGGTTTTTGTTGCTCGAATTTTTAGTGTTAGTCATGATGATGATGATGATGACGATGATGACGATGATGATGATGACGATGATGAAGATGAAGATGATGATGATTTTTGATTCTCAGGAAAACCTCCCACACCGTCAATGCATGCGTCTAGTCTAACGATGCCAAATTTCAAACTAAGCCAATACATACATAAAAAATTTCAACATTGACCCCATGTAGCACACTAATTAATCTATAGGTATGGTTTTTGCTTCTCGAATTGTTAGTGTCAGTGATGATGACGATGATGATGATGACGATGATGATGACAACGATGAAGATGATGACGATGATGATGGTGATGATGATGATGTTTGAGCCTAGAAACCCTCCCATACGATCAATGAATGAGTCTAGTATAACCATGTCAAATTTTAGACCAAGCCGACACATGTCAAAAAACTTTCAACGTTGGCCCCATGTAGCACATTGATTAATCTATAGGTATGGTTTTTGCTACTAGAATTTTTAGTGTCAGTGATGATGATGATGATGACGATGATGATCATGATGATGAAAAATGATGATGATAAAGATGATGATGATGGTGATGATGATGATGTTTGAGTCTGGAAACCCTCCTAACCGTCAATGCATGAGTCTAGTCTAACCACGTCAAATTTCAAACCAAGCCGACACATATCAAAAAATTTCAATGTTGGCCCTACTTAGCACATTAATATTTAATCTATAGGAATGGTTTTTATTACTCGAATTGTTAGTGTTAATCATGTTTGATGATGATGATGATGATGGAGATGGTGATCATGATGTTGATGTCATATGAAATGATGGAGATGATGACGATGATGATGAAAACGATGATGATGATGGCAACAACGATGATGATGATGATGATGTTTGTGTCTAGAAACCCTCCCACTCCGTTAATGCATGTGTCTAGTCAAAACATGCCAAATTTCAAACCAAGTCGACACATATATAAAAAATTTCAACGTTATCCCCACGTAGAACATTAATTAATATATATGTATGGTTTTTGTTTCTTGAATTGTTAGTGTCAATCATGATGATGATGATGATGATGACAATCATGACGATGATGATGACGATGATGATGATGATGATGATGATGATGATGATGATGATGATGATGTTGATGTTTTTTGAGTAAGGAAACCCTCCCACACTGTTAATGCATGTGTCTAGTCTAACCATGCCAAATTTTAGACCAAGCTGACACATATATAAAGAATTTCAATGTTGGCCCCACGTAGCACATTAATTAATCTATAGGTATGGTTTTTGTTGCTCAAATTGTTAGTGTTAGTGATGATGATGATGATGATGATTATGACAATGATGATGACAATGATGATGATGCCAACGAAAATGATGGTGATGATGATGGTGTTTGAGTCTGGAAACCCTCCTACACTGTCAATGCATGCGTCTAGTCTAACCATGTCAAATTTCAGACTAGGTCGACACATCAAAAAAAATTCAGCGTTGGCCCTACGTAGCACATTAATCGATCTATAAGTATGGTTTTTGCTGCTTGAATTTTTAGTGTCATTGATGATGATGATGATGATGATGATGATGATGATGATCATGACGATGAAGATGATGATGAGGATGATGAGGATGATGATGATGATGGTGATGATGATGATGACGGTAATGATGATGGTGATGATGATGATGTTTGAGTATGAAAACCATCCAACATCATCAATGCACGCATCTAATCTAACCATGTCAAATTTCAGACCAAGCTGGTACATATAAAAAAATTTCAACGTTGGCCCCACATATAAGCACATTAATATTTAATCTATAGGTATGGTTTTTGTTGCTCGAATTGTTAGTGTCAGTCATGTTTGATTATGATGATGATGATGGTGATGATGGAGATGGTGATCACGATGTTTATGTGATATGAAATGATGAAGATGATGATGATGATGATGACGATGATGATGATGACGATGATGATGGTGATGACGACGATGATGACGATGATGATGACGACGACAACGATGATGATGATGTTGTCTGGAAACCCTCCCACTCTGTCAATGCATGCATCTAGTCAAACCATGCCAAATTTCAGACCAAGCCAACACATATACAAAAAGTTTCAACGTTGGCCCCATGTAGCACATTCATTAATCTATAGGTATGTTTTTTATGTTCAAATTGTTAGTATCAGTCATGATGGTGATGATGATGATGACGACGATGACAACGTGGATGATGATGATGATGATGTTTGAGTCTGGAAACCCTCCCACACCGTCAATGCATGCGTCTAGTCTAACCATGCCAAATTTCAGACCAAGCCGATACATATATAAAAAATTTCAACGTTGGCCCCACGTAGCACATTAATTAATCTATAGGTATGGTTTTTTCCACTCAAATTGTTAGTGTTAGTGATCATGATGACGATGACAATGACGATGACGATGATGATGGTGATGGTGATGATGTTTGATTTTGGAAACCCTCCCACACTGTTAATGCATGCGTCTAGTTTACCATGTAAAATCCGACAACTGTGTTGTCAAAAATCCAATTACATGGGAGTCAAAAATATGGTGACTGTTGTGTCACAAGTCCAACGACATGAAGTCAAAAATATGACAATTGACATTTGATTTGGAAATTCAACAACTAATTCTATAATTGAAAAAAAAAGTTAGTCAAAATTCATAATTTTGAATTGAAATCCGACAAAATAGTACTTTTTGTCAGATGTCGTCGGATTTGTTCGTTGCACTCTCCATGCAAGAGTAACATCTGCAAGGAAAACACAACAATATTTGAACCTACATTTATATGTGGATGGCGTAGTCTAAAATTCGCTTACGAATGGTCCTAGCTTTAATGTCAAGGATTTCCTATGATGATTCCTTACAGATGCCATAGTATAACACTTGCAAGAAGTTGTCCTATATTTTATGTTGAGGATGTCCTATCATGAGTCCTTACGGAAAACATGGCCTGCATCTAGGTGTTGTCAAGATATGCAGTTGCAGATGATACTCTTGATTGGAGAGTATGCCTACATGTACATGTAGATTTCATATTATAACACTCTCTTGGAGTGGTCCTATCTCTAACAGGCTGAGGATGGTCTACGATGAGTCCTTGCAGACAATATGGTCCTAGATTAATTTGTGGACAAATCATCCAGTTGATACTATGGACCCTCCTTATTAAGGGGGATTATGATGATGGAGGATTGCATCATCCTTGGACCTATGTCCTTAAATGATAGGCATTGCTCATCCCGCAAAGAGAGCATGTGTACTGCAGATAGTGCGACTGCAAAGTATTAAGAATATCGAAGTGCGGCTGCAAAGGATCAAGAAGACCAAAGTGCTACTGCAAAGGATCAAGAATGTCAAAGTTCTAATGCAAATGATTAAGAAGATCAAAGTTCTACTGCAAAGGATAAATAATATTGAAGTGCTACTACAAAGAATCAATAATATCGAAGTACTGTTGTAAAGGATCAAGAAGATCGAAGTGTTGCAGCAAAGGATCAAGAAGATCAAAGTGTTGTTGCAAAGGATCAAGAAGATCGAAGTAATGCTATAAAGGATAGAGAAGATCGAAGTTATGCTACGAATGATTGGAATATCAAAGTGTTGCTGCAAAAGGATCAAGTGATCGTGTGATGCAGAAGATGAAGATATTGAAGAGCAATTGGTTTAGTTACTGATGATTGTTGAAAACTTCCTATGAAATATAGATGTATTACCTCTATACTACTAAATATTCTCTCTCTTATTACTCCTATAGTTGATGATGACATTTTTAGTAGAATACCCTTCTTGTTAAGTGGGAGTGTTGAAATATTTTAACTTCAAAGGATATTCATAATGTATTTTACTGATGTACCCCAAGGGAGATGTTATTATTCCTATGTTGGGATGTTACTATTGTATTTGGTCATCATAGAGTCATGAGGTAAAGCCTCCATTATAAGTCAGATCAATAGTACCCCAATAAATAACATATAATACTGTTTTGAGTCTTCCTAAGCAAAGTCGACCTAGTCAGTTTAGTGGGGCCAACTTGTTATGGTAAAATTCAAGTGACTTAAAGTCTATAAATAGAGGACTTGTGTTCCTAATTATAACACATACTCACTCACTTGTGTATCGCATAGGAGAGAGAGAGAGTCATACCAGCAAGGAGGAGAATACCTATTTTGGCGTTTTATCTTACACATCTTATAGATAGGAAGTTTTGTTGGGTTTTCTTCCCCTTGAGGGTTTCCCAGGATAAATATTGTGTCTATCTTGTGATTGTGTTTCTTTCAGTGATTTTGCATATGATATTGTTGTGAATTTGGATTAAAAACTAATGATATCTAGCTAAGCATATGAAATCTTAACATGGTGTCATATCTATCCTAAATAGAACAATTTTCACAAGGTGAAGCTCTCTCTTATCCCCCCAAAAGAAATTAGGGTTTATGCAAAGTTTGGGATTTTAAGATCTGCTTGCATAGAAAGTTGCAACTCCCTAGAGCACATCTATTGAGCCCATGATTGAATTTTTTGGGTGGTTGAATATTCAGGAAATCCAAACCCTAATTTTTCCCTGAGCAAGAAAACTATAGAAAACCATAACAAAAAATTTACATAAATTGAACCTCGCAAGTAATATTTAAAGGGTAAATATTTGAGATCTCTAGAAATCAAGTGTATCAACCAACTTTCCTTAGTACATCTCCTGGTAAGGTAAGTTTTTCATTTTGATAAATTTCAATTTTTAGTGACCTCCTGGATAGGATGACCCCAAGCACTAAGCTTGAGGACAAATTGGAAGGCATAGAAAACTTACTAGCATGGAAGTATATGATTGGTATCATTGTTAAAGAGAATGGTCATGAGAATTACATCAAGGATGAAGTTGCAGAACCAAAAGAAGATCAAGCTAAGGAGAAGCATGAGAATGACCTAATCAAGGAAATGAGGATCATTTCTTATTCTATCAAATATCGCTTGATCCCTCAAGTGTCATACAAGAAGACACGAAAGAAAATGTATGATGCACTTTTGTAGAATGTATGAGGGAAGGAACATCAACATAAATATTAATTTGAGATCTCAATTGAAGGGCACCAAGATGAGAAAGGGAGAATCAATTCAAGATTACTTCATAAGGGTATCCCAGTTTAGGGAACAACTAAGTGCAATTGGAGACACCCTTAATGAGGATGAACTAGTTATGACTTCTCTCAATGGCATCACTATACCTTGGGATTCATTCATATAGACTCTGTGTGCTAGAAAGAAAGTGTGAAGTTTGACATTGTATGGGAATATTGCATTCAAGAAGAATCTAGAGTAACTAACACAAGAAGAAGATGTATTATTCTCTACACTCTCTGGATCTGTAACACCTGGAGAAGATACATGGCTTATTAATAGTGGTTCTTCAAATCGCATGACAGGGAAGAAACAAACTCTGTCAAGACTTGAATACAAGAGCTCTCCTCAGAAAGTATAATTAAGAGATGAATTTCAATATCCCATCAAAGGTATTGGTGAATCAAAATACAAGATTGGCTATGGAACTTCCATGAAGATGAAGAAAGTACTATATGTACCAATTTTGAAAAAGAACCTACTTTCCATCTCGACACTAGATAATAAATGATATAGAGTTGATTTTATAGATGGACAAGTAATTATGTGGTCCAAAGGAAAGACACTTGAAGATGTTTTGGTCATCGATGAAGAAGAAAGAGGATTTTACAAACTCAAAGGACATCTAGAGACAACCCTTATCCATTACACCACTAGCTCAAGTGAATTATGGCATAGGAGGCTTGCTCACATCAATTACAAATCACTACCCTATGTGAGAAAGGTGGTAAAAGGGTTACCATATCTAAATATTGATCATGAGAGAACTTTCAAAGGATGTGCAAGGGGAAAGAACATCTAGAATCCCTTTTCGAAAATTCAAACAAATACTAAAGGTAAATTAGAATTAATTCATTCTAATGTATGCGGTCCTATGCCCTCCACATATTTAAGTGGATGTGAATATTATGTCACATTTATTCATGACTATTCAAGAAATACATGGATATATTTCTTGAATACCAAGAGTGAAGTGTTCGGGAAATTCTAGGAATTCAAGGCCTTGATAGAGGTCCATTCAGAAAGAAGATTCAAGACATTGAGATCAAATAATGGTGGAGAATATAATTGAAAATAATTTGAAGCGTTCTACAAGGTGGAAAGAATCAAGAGGGAACTAACCACTCCCTACAATCCTCAATATAATGGTGTTGTAGAAAGAAAGAATAGAACCATTATGGAAGCAGTGAAAACAATGATTCATGACCAATACCTTCACATGCAAATATGGGTTGAAGTAGCAAGAACAACCGTGTATGTGAAAAATATATTATCTCATAGTTATCTCGGATTCAAGACTCCTGAATAAATGTATACAGGAAAGAAACCCGAATTGAGCCACCTCAAGATATTTGGCTATCCAGTATATGTACATATTCCGAAAGAGAAGAGAACCAAGTTGGATCCTTCTGGAAAGAAGGGACTATTTATTAGATAATGTGAAGTATCTAAAGCCTTCAGGATATACATTTCAATATTCCATCACATAGATATTAGTAGGGTTGTAACATTTGATTAAGAGAAATCTCTTAATAAATATAGAAGGTGTCAGCTTGAAGAAGTACATAAATAGGATGTACCTCCCAGAAAGGTAGAAGATGAATCCTCTACTGAAATAGTAGCATTTGAAGATCATGATATGCTATAACCTTAGGAATCCCCTACTATGGATATATCTCGAAAGAGAAAACATGTTTGGGTAAGAGAAATCATACAATAAATAGAAAATTATGGAGCTCGATAAGGCTCCGAAAGAACAAGCAAAAGATCAAATCCATACTCCAGTTATGTAGCTTTGATGTGTGACCTTGTAGATCAAGAACCCACCAGCTACGAGGAAGATCTCCAGAAGAAAGAGTGGGTGGAAGCAATGACGGAAGAATACCAATCAATAATGAAGAATGATGTTTGGGATATAGTACCCAAACTAGAAAACAAGAGTGTGGTATCTTTGAAATGGATCTACAAGATAAAACATGATGCTGATGGAAGTATTGAAAAGAGCAAGGAAATATTTGTGGCTAGAGTATTCTCTCAGAAAGAGGGGATTTATTATGAAGAGATATTTGCTCTAGTAGCAAGGTACATTTCCATTAGAACCATCATGTCACTTGCTTTCATGATGAACTGGGATCTACACCAGATGGATGTAAAGACAACCTTCTTAAATGGTATGATTGAGGAAGAGGTTTACATCAAACAAACACAAGGATTTGAATTCGAAGACATAGTGACTCATGTATGTAAGTTAAAAAAATGCTATGTATGGACTGAAGCAAAATCCTAGATCTTGGTATGGTAGAATAGATAACTTCTTGACAAGCTTGGGATTTACCAAAAGTAAAGTTGATCCTAACCTTTACATGAAGATTATGGATGATGAACCTGTCATACTATTACTGTATGTAGATAATCTATTCCTGACTAGAAATGAGAAACAGATCACAAAAAGCAAGAATAATATAGCCGAAGAATTCAATATGGAAGATCTTGGATTGATGCATTATTTCCTTGGGATGGAAGTGTGGTAGAGCCCAGAAGGAATCTTTCTGAACCAGGGAAAGTATGCAGTAGAAATATTTAAAGTATTTGATATGTTGGATTATAAATCCATGGCCACACCCATGGACACCAACCTGAAGTTGTTATCTAATGAATCACCATAATGAGTGGATATGACTTAGTACAAACATATTATTGGGCCATTGCTAAATATGAAAAATATAAGGCCATATATATTCTTTTCTATGAACACCTTAAGTTAGTGTCTAGTTAAAACTAGACGGGTTCACCTGATAGATGCAAATCATGTGATGATGTACCTAAAAGGTATGATAGAATTTGGACTATACTATGTTATATATTTTTGGAGGAGATAGTTGGTTAGCTGACTAGACTAGTTATCTGACTAATTGTAGATTAGGCCAGCCTCATCGGTCGTGTCAGTTGAGTGAACCGACAGGTAGTTACCATAACTATTTTTTAAATGTATAAATAGGTTGTTGATCCAGATATGAACTTGGTTTGATTTGATGTATTAAACCACATGTGTTATTGAGTAATATAAGTTGTATTCTACCCACTATTCTTGTCTATTGTCTCTGTTATGATTATATGATTCTTTATGTGTATTATTGGTAACCTTTCAATCTTAGTGATTACAACATTGGTTCCATTTTCGGTATTACATATACGGATGAGATTACCATGAGAAGATGATCTCAGAACAAGAGATTGAGTATTAATGGGAGCATAAAATCATGAACTAGTTGCAGAATTACGCTCGGAGAAACATATTGACTATTGCCCAAGTGAAGGAGAAATTATACTCTGAGACACAAGAGAAGTTTGTATAATCTATACCTAAGTATATGAAGAATTTGCTAGATGAAAAAGCCGGTACAAAATAAATAGAAATAATTACTCTAGAGGATGACTAGATGTGGATGCACAAATCTGCCAAAGTGGTTTGAAAAAATTGGAGATGGGTTTTGTGAAGAACATGCCATGGAAGCTAGAGTCTCTGTCAAGAGTATCGAAGATAGGTTCTATAATGATTTCAATGAGCAGTTTCTTTACTCACTACCGAATCTTTTGTTTAAGTTCCCAGTTGACAAGGGAGCAAGCCACATTGTTGAGCCTCTTCCATCATTAATAGAACCACCATCAAATACTAACTGGGTGGAAATGCATAAAGAGTGGGAGAAGTTTGTTGCAGAAAGGGAGTGGGAATAATTTTTGAGAAATCAACAGAACCACATAGGCTTACTAAAGCATCGGGTAGGATATAGGGGGGTATATGGTCATGTGTTGGGGTAGAGTAGACATATTTTAGTCGACTGTGGAAGCCACCACCAACAATAAAAATTCGGGCCAAGAAAGAAAAAATTCAGCCAGTGACTCACAAAAGCACTCCGGATTTACAGAAAATAGAAAGAGATAAGAGGCAGAAGAGAAGGGAGGGACTTAAAGAGTAGGCCGTCATGCTCTAGAGAAGAATGGACACTCAGGTTACATAACATTAGGAAATTATTTGAGAGTCGGGTCATGACCGACATGAAGAGGGCATAGATGAAGAAGTGTCATCGATGGAGGAAGATTTGTGGATATAGAAACATGAAGCTCTCTAGATTGAGATATATGAGGATGTAAGACCTCTATCTCCAATAAATTCAAACCTGAGTTCCCAAGCACAGGCCATTTTCAAAGAAGACCTAAGGCTACGATCTGGCAAGTTTGGTGTATGGATCCAACTAGATGATGAAGGAAATGATGTCGACCATATTTTAATTCGTCGACCTGAGGAAGGAAACTGGGTCACATTCCAATCGTACCCATCTAACCGAAGTATCCACCCACTCTACCCAGAACATGAAGGAGAACCCCCTAGCCAAACACAACTTTAGAGAACACGGAGCAGTCAGATTCACAAGGAATAATATACGAGTTACAAAATTTTTCTTGGATATCAACATGAGGAGTCAAACTAAACCGAAAACTTGTTGAGGATGAACTGACAAACAAAACTTCTGACGAAAATGAAAGTTCTGTAAAAAAAAACTATGAAAACACAGAGTTACAAAGAGTATCCCACCACCCCCACCACCCCCACCACCATCGCCTGAAGGAGACGTCGATGGAGATGACATGGGGCATGACGCCACACATACCCCCCTCTATGAGGGCAATGAGGATCCCAGACGACATTAGTTCATCTGTGAATCAACACGGGAAGCTGTCACATACCCCAATTTTGTAAAATAATGTTATTTGTTTTAATTTGATTCCTAAGACATTATGTTAAATTTAATGCTAAGTAGAAACTGATGACTCANGTGTGGAATGTAATTCTGAATATTTTATTTTTAATAAATAAAAGTGGAGACAACAGCTTGGGAGAGCTGTTAATAAGAGTGTTATTGGTCAAACTGGTGGAAGGAACTAGGTGGAGAGCAAAAGACAAGTGGTAGCATCCTCAAACACTTCCTATGTTGCAGGTGGAAACTTCCCTACATTTGGGGTCACGATCCCCCAAGAAAGTGGGATCAGAGCAGGTAGCTCAATTAATGACAACTAACCCAAAAATACCTAGGCAATATTTTAAAAAGTACCCAATGTAGAGAGTTGAGGCTGCTCAGATATTTTCCAGGAGAAGAATCATTCAGGAGGAATTCACTTCAAGGAATTCATTGGGGAAAAGGGAAAACTGTAAGGAAGGTGTTTTGAGAGATAAACTGCAGTAACTTGGTCTGATACAGCTTGCTAGCTAAGAGAATTGACTGATAAGTTCAGGACTGGTATTGAGTCTTAGGACTAGTACTTGATTATTTGCTGCACCTAGTTCCAGCCAGGGAGACCAGAGCAAGCTCAGGGGTCCTGAGGAGTCGTTGTTTGAGCGCTCTCCAGGATTTGGTAGGGAGGAACAGCCTCCCATTGCTGTTGTCGACCCAACTTTAAGAACAGGTTCTGCTATCTATTAATTTCTGTGTTATTATCTGTGTGTGATTGAATGATATATTTGCAGTTTATGATGTAAAAACTTAGAAGATAGAATATATTAGTTTGTTTAGTAATGAAATTATTCTTGATGAGAAACAAACCCTACCTGTGTTTTTCCCCATCTGGAGTAATCCAGATCGTACTCTAGCACAGGTGGTGTATTTAAATGAAGATAGTATGATGTATATTTAAATAAGATGTTATCTTGATCAAGAGAATGTTTACTTTTATTTTGTTATCAGAAGAAATAGTATTCTGTACATGGAGTAGGGTTAGGGTTAGACTTAGATTATGAATGTCATATTTTAGTAAAAGAAAAAGAAGCTATATCTTTTTACTAACAGAAGTATGTTTGGTAGATAAAACAGTTCTCTATACAACATTTATTTCTGTAATCTTATTACTTATTTTGAAACAAAAAGAAAAGGATATATTAGTTAAAATAGAGTAGGGTTAGACTAAATAAAAATGCTTTTAACTTTACAGTTTATTTCTTCCAGCTTACGATAATTAACTACTGTATGTATAGCAACTAAACTGTGAGTAAGAATAGCTAAAATCTTGATTTAATTCTACAGATAAACTAGTTGGTTTCAGAATTTACTTATGGATGGTAATGTAATTAATTCATTCATTTTTATCTAGCTAAGCTTAAACAAGATCTACAACTACTAACCTATCCTTTATAAAATGTTAACAAATATAGAACATAGATAGTTGTTATTTCTTTTATTTTATAAATGCTAATATTATAACATAAACAGGATAATATAGAATACAAAAGGTACTTCTTATAAATGATTTAATGTAGAAAGTATAAGAATACAACAATAAAATACTATCTTATTATATATCTATAAATAGACAAAGAATAAAGATAATATAAATAATTGTAGGAACAACATTACTTGCAGGTAAAATAACATTTATCTCGCTATAATAAATATTAAGTAATACACATTTTATACTTAAAAGATGTAACTATCAGTTACATAAATACAACTGCAAGAATAATAAATTACATAATTTCTAAAAGTTAACAACTACAAAACAATATTTATAACCTTACCAGAACAGAATGAGTTAAGGTAAGTTCGCATAAAAAAATTATACAGTTACCCTGAATAATTTACAGGTTATAAATTAAATATATTAACTTGCAGGAATCCAAGTAACAGAACATGAATATGCTTGATTCACCAAGCTTAAATAATTATTTACACAATACAAATAATAATCAAATAAATTACAGTAGTACATTGTAATTTAAAGTAATTTAAAGAAACAGTAAATACATTTGTTTATATAGCCAAGTTAGGGTAAAACCCTAATATATCAAAAATTTACAACAGAGGTAAAACCAAAGAGTTTAAGCTCCTCTAATGCCTCTCGGATTCAAACAAAGTCAACAGAGTATGGCTTTAACAACCTTCCTTTCATTTATACTTATATATACAAGTAACTATAACAAAATCAAAATTTACAGTCACGGCCTTAGCTGGAAAACCCCGCATAAAGCAAGGGTTTTAACATAAATTAAAAACAACGAGTCAAGTAACCCAGTTAAACCAAAACCATAAGGGTTTTTCATGCCACAGCGACCAACCAACAAATGTCCCATAAGGGACCGGACAAGGAAGAATAGCCATGGGGTATCCAATGCTTACCCGTGAGCAAGCCGCTACCACAGCCTCACACCAACCACGCAGAGGAACAGGTCGACACCTGTAAACAACAAAGAGAGATAATGTTAATACCCTGTATCTAAAATAAATAACTGTGTAATAAGAACCAATCTGTGAATATAACCACAGGATTAATAGCATTTCTTACCTCAAATTTTAACTGAAACATGACCACCCACAAATAGAAGAACAACTACCAACATGAGGAGGAATAAACCCTTCATCAGCTGCAAGAGAGAAAGATATTTCAACGTAGTATCAGCCAACAGTGACAAAGAGAGTTAAAGCCACCGGCCAAGCAAGTATGAAAGCTTATGCTGCAATGGTTCTTCAAGAAAAAACACAGTACACTGTGAAACCCTATGACCCAGTAAATCTCAAGCTATGAAGCCACGACTCCCACTTTCGAGCAAAGGAAAAATAGCACTGCACAGTCTAGTAATCTCTGAGCTAAACAAGTAATGAAGGATAAACCCCGGAGGAACAAATAACCCAGCCCAAGCAGCAACAACATTATTTAAAATTCTCTTCTCCCGAACGTGCAGGGCGAGCTCACCATGTACAGCAAACAAAGAATCCGAGATGAGAGACTACCAGCGCTGACTTACAGAGCGACAGTGCAAACAAGAACATAGTAGCAGAGCGTCCAGAGGCCCGAAGGCGATGGAGGGAATGACAAACTAGGGTTCAATGCTATCCTTTTAACTACGCAACACATGGCCACGATGATGCCACGTTCGCCAAGCAAATAATTTGCATGCTGTGGGTATAAGCATATAGTCCCGACAAACATTCTACCAAGAGTATTATTTCCAATCATTTGATAATCGGAGGTTCCACCATAACCCATGTTTCCAATATCAGCCTAACATGCACGTTGCATGGGAAACATAAGAATCGTTACTATAAAAACTTTTCCATAATACTCATCAAAAGCGTGTGTGTTAATACAACCCATTATTATATTTTGGCATGCATTTCTTTCAAACAATTATAACCTTGGTATTAGTTAAGCCTTATAATATGTTATAAAAGGATTTCATAACGTTTATTTTGGTGAGTACATTGCTTACAAACTAGTATTCACTCAACCAAACATTTGAACATAGCAAGGATATAAACAATACTTGACCTAGCACGTTATGCAAGTAAAGGAGGCATTTTATAAAATCTTATAGAACTTTAAAACAAGGTTAAACTATAAACTCATCGTGGAACGTGGTCTGTTCTTTGACCCCTTGTATTCACACATTGCACATTCTTTATACATTGCAAAGTATTCGCTCAACCAACAACCATAACTCTGACCTAAATTTATACTATATGATGTTATAAAGGAAGTTTATAGAATCAATCTATGGTAAATATCCTTTTGTTAATGTTAACCTCAAATGCCTTTGATTGTGTATTTTTTTAAACTAATAAGGTTTGCATTTGAACATGTTAAGTCTTAAAAATGTTAAGGGGCTTGACATTGGAATTTTAATGCTATCTTAACCATAATTGGATAATACTTTCCAAGCAAATTATATGCAAAGGAATTTAATTTATCAACACTATGATAGCCTAATTGGAAGTAGTAGGTAATGAGGATATAATCCCTTTTAAACTCCAAGTTTTGGAAGATGGAGTATTAGTATAGAAACCGATTTTAACTACTGCACTTTACTTTCACATCACAAGTAGTAACCAAAATGTATTATGACATAAAGGGATATGATCACTTTTTAAAATAGACCCTTAACGTAATAATCCTTCCATCTTTAGTCTACCTATAAAAAAAAAAAAGATTTAAGGCGTGTGCACACGACGATCATGGTAAAGAATGGTAAACATTGCAGAGTTTGGTACTCAATGAAAACTATAAACTACAACTAGAGAAAGAGAGCAACTGTCACCAACGCGGATAGGACTGAATCTCATATTCCATGACGTCTTTAAAAAGAATAACGATTTAATGGTTTTACCTCATAAAGCAGTTGAAATTGAAAGGCATTTATATTCTTTTTCTGAGCTATTATTTTTGCGATGAACAATTTATCTGAATGCTTTAGGATTATTGACAAGCAGCACCAGATCTTCTTACCTGTAAGTCTGTAAGAGCAGGTAAACTTTCTGCATTAGCTCAAAGCTAAGTGATCCCCAGAACACCAAGACAGTTCCACCTTGTGGTCGCAAAGAAAAACAAGTCATTAAACTGAAAAAGAATTATTCTAAAAGATAAACATAAACAATTAGATAATTAAGTTTACAAAATCATTAACATATAACTAATTAAAACAATTTAGCTGACTGCATTAACGAAGATTATCTGTATTTTTAAAATTTTAATTTTTTTAGAAAATTTGGGATTTTGACAGAAGCAAATGCAGTAACAAATGAAGATAGATAGATGGCACAGTTTGCTGGTGATCTGCGAAAGTGAGCAGTGACTTGGTACATGACATACACTGAGAAAACACCTAATGGGACTAAGGGAGAAATTAAGAAACAATTTCTTTCATTCTTCAAAACCTCAGATGCGAAGCATCTAGCGAAAAAAAAGTTAAAAATGACAGTCCATAAACCCACAGAGACTGTCTGGGAATACAAAAAAAGGTTGAAGGACCTACTCAGCCAGTTGGATTATAACATCGATGAAAAATTATGAATCCAATGGTTTCTTGTAGGGATTTCGCAAAAAATCCGGAGGCACATAATTTTGGACACATTCAATACATATGAAGATGCACTCACAAAGGTGTTTCAAGTCGAGATGGATGAAAACTACCCAATGCACCCTGCAGACAACCATATTGAAGAACAATTAGAAATAATGCAAAAATCATTACAGGGAATTAACCTCAAAGGGAAAGACATCTGGTGTACCAAATGCTCAACGTCCAGGCACACTAAAGACAACTATCGAAAAGACATCAGCCAACAGGATTGTTATAGTGGATTTCACCACTCTAGGTGAATCACACTTTGTATGGCTTTCCCCTGTCCCGCTGCAGACTCTTTAGACCCCATGGACCATCTTTTGTCCTTTGATGTTTCCTTGATCATCCCTAAAAACATATGAAAAATGATATACACAGATTTTAAACCTATAGTCACGTACATACGCGGGTTTGACCCATATAACCACGTACATCGGGATGTGTGAATAATCCAAATCCTTTTGGAGTTTTCCTTGACATGGATCCGACTCATTTGACTCCTGGCCCTCCATATGCCTTGAGATCGCTCGGATTCGACCTTTCATTATCTCTTTGAAATCTATATAAGGAACCCCTTGGTACATTGAAGGCATATAGAGAGAATTGAGAGCAAAGAAACTATAGTCCATTCTTGCCAAAACTTATACTTGAGTTTGCATCCCTTTGTCCCTTGGAGCATTGTTTTGTTCTTCCCAAGCTTTGCTTTTGCTTGTGAGCTTGCTATCAAGAGATGGAGGATTGAAGTGGCGGAGGCCCAAGTGGGGGATTCATTTTCTCTGGTTCGCAGACGTGCCGTCAGAGGTTGTATCTATCTTGTAATCTCTGATTTATATTAATAGAAATATATTTTCTTGTCCAATGATGTGTATTTGATTGAATATTTTATCCATGGGAATATGTCAAATGCTTTTACATTATTGATTATATATGCTAGAATAGATCTAACACCATGATATATAGTATGCTTGTATTGTTTACTTGTTGTTGAGGAAGTATTATATCAATTCAGGCTGAATATTGGAAAGCTCAACGGGGATCTACTTCAACCGTCCAGAATAAGGTACGAGGTCTGATCCTTTAGTGTTAGACATTTTATTTCTATTGCATATTGGGAAAGATTGATTTTTGGAGTCAAGTTGTCTGTTGTGGTACCCCAAGACATAGGAATTTCTCTCCGTAACAGAATTGGCGACTCCGCTGGGGAGTTCCTAGTAGTTGTCCTTTGGGGGTGATTTTCTTGGCATTCAATGTATTTGAAGTGCTCTTTCTCTCTTGTTTCTGTGTTGGGTCTGGGGGCATGTATGCCTGGTAGAGTCTGATTGGTGTGAAGTTTGTCTTAGCCTTCTTGTTTTCCTTGAATTTTATGCAACTTTTCTTCCTGTACGTGGGTTTTTGATTTACAATCGCGTATACACGCGGTTTCCTCTGATTTCCACGTATACACGCGGGTTTACTGCGAACAGTCGCGTATACCCTTGATTTTGTCTTTTTGGGGAAGATAATTGGTTGCTAGGTGAATGCTATTAGTTGTTGAGTCTCCTTTGGCACTGCTAGCATCTGTTTTGACCTTTGTTTTTGACCGGAAACGTTTTTTTTTTTTAGCCTAATTTTTTTTTTAGGAAAGTTCTTGTCATGGCATTTTCGATTTTTTGTTTGAGATTAGTGAATTAGAGTTCTTTTACCTTAGTGCTTTGCTTGAATGTTGTTTATGTGTGCTTGCAGAGTCTGGGGTTCGTAGAATCATTCTTTTGCTTTTTGCATCTCTTTTATTTTCAAAAAATCCAAAAATTTGCTTATCATCATGCATTGCATTTTGCACTTTGCATTGTACTTGCACTAGATCTAGATTTGCTTTGGAGCACTAGTTAGGCCTTCATATAGGAAAATTTGCATTCAGCATTTGAAGAAAAATTGTGCATTACACGTAGTGGCATACCCTATTTTCATGGACACAATGCATTTGCATTGATTGTTACGGTGTGCATTTTACTTCTTGTTGTGTCATAACACCATTAGTTGCACGACCATATCCTATTTTTGAGTAATAAAGCCAACTAAAATAAACGCTAAATAAAATGAATTACACTCTTTTCTTTTGTAGGGTACACCAACAAGCTTAGGTTTTAGGATCTTGGAATAGTTCATTGTAAGTCAATTCTCCAAGATCACTAAACAACAACATCTAGGTGTCTTTCCAGGTGAGTGTGTGAAATCCTTGGTATAACCATTGTTCTCAGGATCCTCCTCTCAAACCGTGAGCGGTTATTGATTGGGATGACCCCTAGTCATAACTGAGTAGCACCGGAGATATTTCTAGGATTGTATTCGTATTTGGGGGCTCTTTCGAGAGTTTCGGGCTTTGCTACCCTGCCCATACGGTTAATCCCGCCTGTGACTATCCGCCTGAGCTTTGATTATATTGAGGTGACCTTAGTGACCTTACCTAGGATATCGAGGGGGTAATTGTATAGGTTATTCTGCAGGTGTCCCGGCCAGGTTGGGTTTTGACAGCACAGTCGCTTTACGCGTTGAAGCTGAGGGCCACAATAATTGGTTACGTACCTCCACTTGTTGTGTATGGGAGTCTCAGGCCTCTCCTAGGCAAGACATATCTGCTTCATTCGAGAGCTCACTTATCTAGCCCTTATTTTCTTGCATTTGGATTTAGATTTTATTAGTGATTTCTCTGTGCATGATAGTTGGCATAGGGTTTACGTAAATAGAGAGTCTTTTCTATTTTTTGAGTCATTGTGGATTCGAGTGCGGTTCCTCGCCGTTCTCGTCGGTTAGCAGGACTTTCGCCTTATTCTTCTCCTCCTCCTTTGGGAGAGAGACCTAGACAGTCTAGGCGGACTATGTCACACACTGATTGACACACCATGGGAGACCATTCAGAGGAGATTTCTGAACCACCTCCTCCCATTTGCATAGACGATGGGGAACTTACTCCTACTTACAATCCTTCACCCGACTTAGCTGAGTTAGGTCCTATGATTTCTGAGATAGGAACCTTACACGATCGACCTACTCACCCTTATTCTGATTCCCCATTGACGCGTTACCAGTATGGAATGCCGGAAGATGCCGAGACTCACTTTGAACCTGCCAGCACTAGCTACGGTAGTTATGCTACGTCTGGTTTCCCTGCACATGATTTGACATTTCATGTCGAATCTGACTTTGAGCCTAACACTACGCCTGGGGGCACTCTCATTCCTTACCATGCGGAGAGGTTTGGGAGCACTAGTCACATTGTACCTTCCGTCCCAGTGGTGGAAGCTACATCATATCTCCCTCCTAGGTCTAGGGTTAGCGATCCGATTAGGATACCAGATCCGAGACAAGTGACGATAGGAAGTTGTACATATATTATTCCTTCGTCCTCGGTTCCTAATTCTTCGAATGTACATCCTCCACCTTATTCATGTGGTCCTTCGAGCTGGTATATGGCTATGAGTCATGTTCGTACTGCAGTTACTAGGCTGATTGTGTCTCAAGTTCACATACCACCCGCTACTTCAGAAGGCTATGTTCACACTTCTAGAGGTCAGATTGCTATGTCTGGGTTGTATATACCTACTTCTGGTATGTATGTCCCTCCTTTCGGAGCTTATCTTCCTACCTATGGAGTGTCTCATGGGGCATCGCATGCGATGACCTATGGACCTTATTATGGGACACAGTATGGACATGTTTCTTCACCTTACGGAGGCGGGTATCAACAACCTGCTTACTCTCCTAATTACGACTTCGTAGCTCCTACTAGCCAAGGTCCACCTTACTATGGTACTTCCACGCCACCCTATACGGGTCAGACAGGAGGAGGACACTATGGCCAAGGCCATGGTGGTAATCAACCCTATATGAACCAGGGAGCGGTCCATCGACCTCATCATCCTAGGCTCCCTTTCCTTGCGACACTTAACCTTCCTGACTTATCGAGACTTACAAACGATCCTGTGGCTCACGACTCGGCTTGGCCGGCTGTCCCTACCAAGATCCCTTCGGATATACCTAAGTTCGAAGGAAAACCGGGAGAGGATCTGAGCGAACACGTTACTACATTTCACCTTTGGTGCTCTTTGAATTCGTTACATCAGGACTCAGTCCATTTGAGACTATTTCAACGCACCCTCACAGGGCCTACTGGGAAATGGTATATAGAGTTACCTATGGGTGCTTTCACTATGTTCGACGATCTTGCAATGACGTTCCTTAATCACTTCCAGCTACCAGTGCGCTATGATGTTGGTACTGAACTCTTGTCAACATTTCAGCAAGATAAAGCCACCCATATTTCTGATCATATTCAAGAGTGGTGTAGACGAAATATATTAATTAAAGATTTTATATTGCTGGAGTTCCTTCTCGAGTGGTTCCTCAAATCGTTATTGCCATATATAGCGAAGGATGTTTCCACATTCAGAGTGCAGAATGAGGAACAAGCGATCTTTAGGGCACAGGAACTGGACTTGATCTATGCTCAGTCCGGTTTGTTGTATGAGATTATTCCCAACGCTCCTCGTTCCAGTTTCGATCCCAAAGTCAAACCTGGACCACATGTTGATGGCATTGTGGGTTGTGCGAGTGCGAAACCTGTGGATTCGGTTGCAAAACAAGTTAGCCAGTTGTCACTCAACCAATATGCTCTGGGAAAAGCTACGGCTTCGTCTCTACCCGCCCAAACGATGAATGTACTTTTTGTGCAATCGTTGGACCAGAAGGGTAACCAGCAGCCCGGATGGAATAAAACAAAAGGTAAAAATAATAATCGAAAGGGTGGAAATAAGAATGAGAATGCTACCAATAATGACAAGAACGGTAAAAATGCTGGGGGGGACAAGCAAGCAAAACGTAAAGTTAAGTTCCCTTGCAAGTTATGTAAGGATGATCACCTCACTTACTTGTGCCCTCGGATTGATGAAGCTTCAAGATTCTTAGCACAAGGCCCAGCTGTGCTAACGAACCCTTTACCGAATAACCAGAATATGAACTCGAAGTCCCATGACCAGTCCAGTGAGAATGATCCACCAGAGACTAGTGCTCATGGGTGCATTAACATGGTCCGTGCTACGAAAGTTGTGACTCATGCAAAAGATTATAGTTCGTCACAACCCAGCCTAAGCAAAGAGCCTGATCCACCAGTGTCCCCTTTGCGCATTAAGAAACCTGCGGATAAACCTAAGGTTGCACCTCGCATTCCTAAGGGAGTACTTAAGCATTCGGGGCATAATCCAAATGCCCAAGCCGCCCAGAATTATTTAGTTGTCGAGGATTTGGGCCATACTCCTTGTGCGATGTCTGCATTGGAAGTGCTTCAGAGTTGTCCTTCGCAAAGGAAGGCGTTGCTTTCTGCCCTTGGTGTGAACAGAGATGATTCTTCCTCGGTGATCAAATTTGAAACTGCAGGACTGTAGCCTCGCTTGCCCTACTATGTGTCCCTCTTGGTGCATGTAGAATGTCTTAATATGATCGACAAGCGTACTATGATTGGCAAGGGCGTTGCTGCTTCTGTGATGTCTTTGTCCTGTTGGAAGGGTCTAGGTTCTCCTGAGCTGTCGAAATCAGTGACTATGTTAACTGCTTTTGATGGGAGATCTTTTAGGTCACACAACATCCTTCCTTCCCTTAAAGTCCGTTTGGGGGGGAAGACCATTGCGATAGAGGTTGAGGTGGTTGATGCGCCCCTTGACTACAATCTCTTGCTGGGTAGGAACTAGATGTATAGTATGAAAATTGTTGCTTCTTCCTTGTTCTGCATTGTATGCTTTCCACATAACGGGAAGATTGTAACGATTGATCAAATGGCATTCAAGAATTCACCTGTTACTGCATCTTCGGGAGCTTCGGTCCCGATCGTTGAACACTCTCAACCAGCAATTGGGAGTGTGGGTGTAGGCATGTATCCATCCCTCATGGGAATCTTTAGTTGTCCTACACCAGTCCTCATGATAGGATCCCGTTCTGATGAGGCTTTGACTTCTACAACCTCGGTGTCCTTTCGCACGTCCCATATGGAAGATCCTTGGATCCTTCCTACGCTGAGTACTTAGAGTGAGCCCGTCAAGATGAGCGTGCCGTTGCCTATAGCTATGATTGCTTATCAAGCTAATCTCAATAGTGTTGCAGAGCATTGTTCTTCCTCTTTGTGGATGGAGGAGGAAGACCCCTATGTGCTACCGGCATGGGCAGTACAGTCTTCTCATGCCCACGACTACCTTGATACAGTTTTCCCTTCAGATGAAGCGATTATCGAGGCTATGTTGGGAGTTGAGCCAACATGGGAGGAACTTCATCATAGATCATACTTCCTTCCACCGCTTGACCATTTGGAGCATGAGGATTATAGGGATATTCTTAGTCAGAGAGTTGGTAGTCCTGTGGTTCCATTAAACTCTCCTGGTCAGATGGCTAATGGAAACATGGTGAACATATCTTTCATGATTCCTATCAACATCTCTCACAATCTTGGCACCGTTGAGAATGTCTATATTGGGGCAGAATGTTCCCATGCTGAGATTCTTGAATATACCGAGCTATTCAAGGAATTCCGTGATGTTTTTGCTTGGTCTTGTGATGAGATGCCAGGTATTGACCCTCGGATTGTCGAACATGAGATTAATACTTACCCCAATGCTAATCCTGTTCAATAATGTTTACGCACCTTGAATCCTAGGAAAGCACCCGCCATTAAGGCAGAGATAGAGAAGCTGTTGAAAGCCGGTTTCATCTATCCCGTTCCCTTGATGGAGTGGGTTTCAAACCCCATTCCGGTGGATAATAAGTAGGGAGTGATCTGAATATGCACTGATTTCCACGATTTAAATCGTGCCTGTCCTAAGGATAAATTCCCCACACCATTTATAGATCAGATTTTGGATGAGTGTGCGGGTAGCGAGGTGTTCTCCTTCATGGACGGCTTTTCCGGGTATAATAAGATCCAGATTAAACCTGAGGACCAACACAAGACTGCATTTATTTGTCCTTGGGGAACGTTTTCATATCGGAAAAAACCTTTCGGCCTTAAAAATTCCGGAGCTACGTTTCAGCGGGCGATGACCTTGATTTTCCACGATCTCAAGTCCATTATCGAAGTATTTTTGGATGATCTCGCTGCTCATTCTCGTATGAGAATGCATCATCCCTATCACTTGAGATTGGTATTCGAAAGATGTCGCAACTATTCAGTTAGATTAAATCCTCATAAGTGCATCTTTTGCGTGAATTCAGGTCGTTTATTAGGATTCATCGTTTCAAAGGAGGGTATAAGAGTCGACACTTTGAAGGTAAAGGCAATACTTCAGTTGCCTCCCCCGAAGAACATTTGTCATCTTCAGTGTTTGCAAGGCATGGCAAACTTCTTACAAAGATTTGTTGTCAACTTTGCCAATTTGACTAGAGGCTTCATGCGTCTCTTGAAGAAGGATACTCCCTTTGAGTGGGATGAGGGATCCCAGGAGTCCTTCGATGCACTTAAGAAAGCCCTAGTGTCGGCCCCGGTGATTAGTCCTCCGGATTATAGCCGTCATTTTCTATTATATGAGGCCGCATCCTTAGAGACGATTGGTATGGTTTTGGTTCAAGAGGATGAGGAGCTCCAAGAGCATGTCATATATTATCTGAGCTGAAACCTTATTGACGCAGAGATTCGTTATTCTCATGTCGAGAATCTTGCTTTAGCTACCGTACATGCGGTTCAGCGTTTGAGACATTATATTCTCCTTCGCCAGACCTTGGTTGTGGCTCATGTCAATCCATTTCAGTTCGTCCTCACATGAAGGATGATTGGGGGAAAGTATAATAATTGGATTTTCATTCTGCAAGAATTTGATCTCGAGTTTGTCTCGGCAAAATCGAAGAAGTCGTTAATTTTTGCAGAGCTTATATCGGATTTTCCGAGCGAGGCCGAGGAGTTGGTTTGTGAAGATACGTTTGTTGATGAACACATATTATTAATCTCAATGTCTGACCCATGGTATGGGGATATCATAGTATATCTACAAACATAGAGGACCCCTGCTCACCTCTCGCGAGATGAACGACGACGATTACGTCACGTCTCTAAGAACTACCTTATAGTGGACAATACTTTGTACCGCCGTGGGGTAGATTCCATTTTATGATGTTGTTTAACTCACGAGGAGGCTAAGTTTGTGCTAAATGATTGCCATGGAGGGGCGTGTGGCGGTCATTTATCTGGGCTTTCTGCAGCTCAAAAGATTTTGAGAGCGGGTTATTTATGGCCGTCGATCTTTAAGGATTGTGTTTATGCGGTCAAGAGGTGCCGCCCTTGCCAGGTGTTCACATGTAATATGCACTCGAAACCTGCCCTGTTACACACCATTATCACCGCCGGTCCCTTCACTAAGTGGGGGATCAATTTTATGGATTGCAACCCAGCTTCGGTTGGGGGGCACCATCACATTATAGTGGCTGTTGATTATTTCACGAAATGGGCTGAGGCAATACCTACAGTAAAATCCGACGGTAAGATAGCCGCTCACTTCGTATTCAACCAAATCATTACTCAGTTCGGGATTCCGAAAGAGCTAGTCACTGACCATGGCTCACACTTTCAGAACCGTATGATGGAAGAGTTGGCATTCAAGTTAGGGTATAAGCAAGAGCACTCCTCTTCTTACTACCCCCAAGCGAATGGACAGGTATAGGCAATGAATAAATCACTCAAATCCATTCTCCAACGAACCATCGCACAAAGCAAGACGAATTGGCATATTATGTTATACCCTGCTTTGTGGGCGTATCGAACCACGGTTAAGACTGCCACTAGTTTTTCTCCATATCATCTTGTACATGGAGTGGAGTCAATATTGCCAATTGAATGCGAGATTCCTTCGTTGAAGCTAGCTGTGGAACTCTTACCAGACACTTCACCTTTGGAGGAGCGTTTGGTTCACCTTGAGCAACTTGATGAGCAGCATTGGGATGCCTTGGTGGCTCTATAGGTTAATAAACATTGCGTTAAGGTCCAGTATGATAAGTCTGTCCATCCAAGAGTGTTTAGTGAAGGAGACTTGGTCCTTTTTTGGGATCAATCGAAAGAACCCTTGGGGGCAGGGAAATTTAATCCTATGTGGTGTGGTCCTTACGTGGTCAAGCGTGTACTAGAGAAGGGTGCCTATGAGTTAGTCGATTGCGAAGGCATAGCTTTGGCAGAGCCTAGAAATGGGCTCTATCTCAAAAAATACTATGCATGATCTTTAGCCAAGGATGCTTGTTGTATATTATTGTACATCTTTGCATAGTTAGGTCTTTTTCTCGTGATCAGGTTTGTGATTAGTTTCCGTTTCTTTTGGTAGATGTCAATGGAATCTTCCACCTACATAGGATTCACAGATGGTGCAAGACGTCACACTCAACACTCAGCCTCTACTGCTGGGTGATTTATACTCCTATGGGTCAGGTACTGTCTTCAGGAGGTGTATGTCTACGGCCATCTTCCAACAATGTTGTTGAATACAGCGCCGTTATTGAGCTTCTACAGGATGCCATTTCGCATGGCGTTCTATCTCTTGAGGTATGTCTTGATTCAGAGTTAGTAGTGTCACAGCTCAATGGTTTGTACCATGTTAGAAATCCGACGTTATTGAGAAGGTTCTTACATGTGAGATTGTTACAACGGCAATTTGACAATATAACATATATACACATTCCAAGAAATAATAATCAATTTGCTGACTCATATGCTAACTACGTGTTAGATTGGAATTTGTTTCATTCATAATAAATTAATCACAAACATTTTTTACACATGTAAATAAATAAACCGATCACCATAAAACTTTTATATATATCAAAAATGTGGTAATACATAGTGTCATATACAAAAGTGGAGCTTTCAAAGCTTCCATCATATAATA
The DNA here is from genome assembly GCA_001517045.1 of Pseudotsuga menziesii. Lineage (NCBI taxonomy): Eukaryota > Viridiplantae > Streptophyta > Pinopsida > Pinales > Pinaceae > Pseudotsuga > Pseudotsuga menziesii. The sequence goes on from LPNX010484124.1 coordinate 675,823, forward strand.
CACGGTCATACAAAATGTATACAATCCCAGGTGTCTAATCCTGTGGAGGAGGCGGTTTGTGATCATGGTACGTCACCACGGCTCTAGCTAGCCGTCGAAATAAATGCACCCATGCGCGTGGTACACCCACCACTTGTCGTTGCATGGCCTCAGGCAAGTCCTCGAATTGTGCCATGGGAACTCTATGAGTCAGTCGCATGAAGTTGGTATGAATGCTCTAGAGTGTCCACTTTGCATCCACACCCGTGATGTCATCTCCTCTTCCCCTCCGTCTATGAAGTGGGAAGCCCTCTGGTCGCCGTGGTCCCACATCTGCACATGAATGGTAGATGTCACTATGTGTTGTCACGCAAAAACACGTCTTTTTGATTCCACATAATCAAGAAAATACAAAAAAATTAAATAACTCAAAAAATTTAAAAAAGAGTGAGAGTCGAGATTCGGTACCTATCTCTCCATATGCCGATCCTGGTGGCAATGGCATGTCTGAATCCCCCCGGAAGTCTATCCCTGCATAGGGGTAGTCCTCTATGGCAATTATCTGTTGTCGCCACCATGAGAAGAAGTCAGTTGGATATGGGTTAGCCACCCTACCACCCCCCAGTCTGCGCATAGCATCTGCCCAATGCCGTTGGGTAAGATCTCGAACCCCGTGGAGAGGAACGTCCACTCTAGGGCTCAATCCTGGAACATGCTCGAAGAAAAACATGCTCAAAATGCTGCTGAACCTGAAGTTTTGTATCCTACCTGCCTTACACTCACTGAGCTAGTGTTTCATGTTGCTCAGTAGTGTAGTACTCCAGTCATATATGGTCGGTCTCATACACTCCACCGCGTAGAACATCAGTGGCCGCGAGGCCTGATGGAGTGATGTTAAGCCTGCTATCCTGCACAACATCAGTAGTATGGCCTTTAGGCCCAGCACCTATATAGAAATCGTGGGGACTTGACTCCCCACCTTCTCCGTATCTGGGTAGCAGTACACAGCTATGTACTCATCGATAGTAATCCCACCTCCTGGCCCACCTCGGGAACGAAGGTTCACCACCTCTCCTCGTCTAGATAGCCCTGTGATAAAGTATATGTCTTCCACCTCTATGGTGAGAGACATCCCATCAATCCAGAAGGACTCCGAGTTTGGATCCCAATAGTCTACCAGCATCTGTAGCAGTCTTGGTTTGGCCCTCAAACCACCAAGACACCAAAACTTGTATAGTCCGCAACCACGAAGAGCTTGTTGAGCCATTATGTCAGCCCTTACTGCTTCCTCTACTTCACCATGATTGCGCTCTCTCCACTCTAGCACCATCCTGCAAGAGAAATTTCCAAATTTCTCATTAGTTTCTTAGAAAAACACTTACGCAGCCTCATACGCGACTGTTTTTCAAATAGTCGTATATGTATGCAGTTTCTAGCCCCTTTTACGCATATAGCCAGACCTATACGCGGAAAAAGCTTCGATAGCCGCGTGGGCCACAGCGCTCATGTAGATATGGCCTAAACAACTTCATTTAACCATGAAAATCAACAAAAATTATATCAAAATGCAAGAGGAGAGCATGAGTAACTACCTGGAAGAAACGGTTGTGAATTCCGTCGGCTGGATCTCCTAGAATTTGTAGTTGAAAATCAGAGCTCAAATGGGTAAAAGTTTCAAATGATTTATATTTCTTACTATTTATAGAAAAAATTTCAAATATTTGAAAAATTTTACCCCCTTTCCTATAGTTTCGACATTTTCTAACCATTTTGGACCGCTTTTGACATAATTGGTGATGTAGATGACCTTTTGCAGTGTCGTTTCAGCCATTGGATTGACCCGTTCATACTAATCTTAGGTATCATGTCTAAACTGGCATATAGGTTAGGTTCACCACTGTTTGCATTTTGCATGACCTTATGACCACATCTCCATGACCTTAGGTACGAACCCACTCTATTATGTCACAGAACCTTCTTGCTGCTTTAGAAGTGGCATGATATGAGTGGTAGAGCTTTACCTTACATGGGTACCCTAGTTAGCACCTTATTTGCATTTGGTGCCCATGCCGACATTTTCTCCTTTAGGGTGTGAGAATCCCTTGTATAGTTCTGCCATGACATTTTGCAAGAGCCTCATACTCCTCTTAATCTTATGCTGGCCTATTTCCCTCCAGACTCCCCTATTTCAAGTTTTGAATGCATTATCATGAGCTTTGCCTGCCTTATTGAGCTTTATGCTAGCTCCCCTAACATTGTGTTTCATCCATATAGCCTGAGCTTGTCTCATGTCTAGCCATGCAGAGCCATTTTGTATATCCTTCGCAGCTTGATTTCCCTTTTTAACGGGAGGGGATTTTCCCCCGAGTGTCGATATCCTACACATGTATCCTTGCATTGAGCATAGGTATGTTCCACTGCTTGGAACTAGTTTGTTTTCCTTTATGACACTCGTCTCCTCCTAGTTTGTAACTATAAATCTAGTTTATTCTTTTTTCAAGCTTTTTAAATAACTGAAAAAGTCCAAAAAAATCAAAAAACCAAAAATCCAGACAAGGAAATATGTTATCTTTGGTAGCTGTCGAGTCGTGTCGCCTTTGAACAGAGCACTATATATCACATCCATTGGTTGGGTTATAGTTTGAATTTAGGAGCTGTACTCGTTTATCTGAGTTTATCTCCACCGACTGGTTAAGCTTCCAGTCCCTGTGGAGCCTCTGTTGATGCCTCCTGTGTCACAGAGATGTCCCAATTTTTATATCGATTCTATGATGCCTTCATTCAGTCACCATACGTCATTATGCTCTTGTTCGAAGGAAGTTGAAACCTGAGTCGGCCATTCCTCAGTTATCTTGACTTTGCATGTCGGCCATTCTCGGTACAGTTACTGGTTCGTGCACCTTATGACTGAGTCCTTCCACATTATACAGCTTTGCTGAGTACCTCATGTTGGATGATGGGGGATGCCTTAATTCCCTCCTTCCAGTGGATTTCATCCCATCGACTTCAGATCATTTATTCTGGGATTGGAATCTAGAGTCATTTTGAGTGCCTTGAGACTTGCAGTCATTAGTGGCAGGTTCTCTCGCCATCGATAGTTTCTTGGGAATACATCAATGTCCCCTGATAGATGGATCCTCTCAAGTGTTCGACCTCAATACATTTATTCACACTTGTTAGTTTGCACTCTAGTACCTTGATTCCCATTTTCATCATTGGTGGGTGATCTCGCGTCTGTTAATGGTATACATTAATGACCGGTAATCATACGATGGACTACTATGTTCAACCTCAACACCTCTATTCGCATAGTAGGACATGTACTCGTAGCGGTTTGTGTAGAAGACTTTCTAGATTGGTGGAATCTCTTATATGCTACCTCCTTGATCGTGCCTGTGTTCATGAGATTTCAGCTCTCGTGACTTGACTCCAGTATATGTCAAACATTTAAAGCCACTATGGAGATCTTGATCTATTATATATCTTCAGCCATTTTGGAGATCACGGTCCTTTGTATATCTTCATCATGGAGATTCTGATCTATGTATTTTGTACATGGTGATGACCACATATGTGATATCATGTATTATGCCTATTCATTGTACTCTTATGTATCCGGGACTTCTATATGTACTTACAGTTATATGCAGAGTTGTATTATGGTGCTATGTTGATTGGGTGGCTAGTCTTCCATTTGGGATCCTTCATCACTCCACTTCTAGGATGGAATTATAATGTATTTCGGCCATCGTATGACCCCTCTGACCTCACACATTAGGGGGCATCTTTTACAGCGGATTTCACCACTCTAGGTGAATCACACTTTGTATGGCCTTCCCCTGTCCCGCTGAAGACTCTTTAGACCCCATGGACCATCTTTTTTCCTTTGATGTTTCCTTGATCATCCCTAAAAACATATGAAAAATGATATACGCAGATTTTAAACCTATAGTCGCGTACATATGCGGATTTGACCCATATAACCGCATACATCGGGATGTGTGAATAATCCAAATCCTTTTGGAGTTTTCCTTGACATGGATCCAACTCATTTAACTCCTGGCCTTCCATATGCCTTGAGATCGCTCGGATTCGACCTTTCATTATGCCTTTGAAAGCTATATAAGGAACCCCTTGGTACATTGAAGGCATATAGAGAGAATTGAGAGCAAAGAAACTATATTCCATTGTTGCCAGAACTTATACTTGAGTATGCATCCCTTTGTCCCTTGGAGCACTGTTGTGTTCTTCCCAAGCTTGCCTTTTGCTTGTGATCTTGCTATCGAGAGATGGAGGATTGAAGTGGTGGAGGCCCAAGTGGGGCATTCAGTTTCTCCGGTTCACAGACGTGCCATCAGAGGTTGTATCTATCTTGTAATCTCTGATTCATATTAATAGAAATATCTTTTCCTGTCCAATGATGTGTATTTGATTGAATATTTTATCCATAGGAATATGTCAAATGCTTTTACATTATTGATTATATATGCTAGAATAGATCTAACACCATGATATATAGTATTCTTGTATTGTTTACTTGTTGTTGAGGAAGTATTATATCAATTCAAGCCAAAGATTGGAAAGCTCAATGGGGATCTACTTCAACCGTCCGGAATAAGGTATGAGGTCTGATCCTTTAGTGTTAGACATTTTATTTCTATTGCATATTGGAATATATTGATTTCTGGAGTCAATCTGTCTGTTGTGGTACCCCAAGCCATATGAATTTCTCTCCGTAACAGAATTGGCGACTCCGCTGAGGATCTAAAAAGGCCAATTTTCAAAATCATCATATTGCAACAAAAATAGTACCATGTCAAATATCTCGTTAAGCCAATTCCAATGGTGCAAACGGCGTGTCAAATGGACTCCGGATGCAAAAGATATTGCGTTTTGAAGTTCGGCCCCAACAGGGAAAATTTTGGCTAAAGTGCCACGTGGCACTCCCTCAAGCTGCCACGTGGTAGTCTAAAATTTCATTCTGATGACATGGCATGATGACATATCATGTTGATATTGCATGATGATGTGGCATGCTAACATGGCATGATGATGTGGCATGATGATATGGCATGCTAAATGGCATGATGATGTGGTATGATTACATGTAATGCTGATGTGGCATGATGATGTGGCATGGTGAGATGGCATGATGAAGTGGCATGATGACTAGCATGCATGCATTTGTGCTTGAAATGAGTTTTAGGACATTCATGCATTTACTCATGAGAAATTGTAAAATGATCAATATTTGAAGTGAGTGGAAAAATTACTCACATATTACTCATTTATTTTATTCCTTGAGTTGTTATGAATTTAATGCATGGTTGTAACCAAAAACAAACATGCCATATTTGTAAAGAAGTTGTAACAAGTTGGTTTATGGTTGAAAAACCAACATGCTATTTAAAAAAAGGGATTTTGTTATGTAATGGATTATTGTTGGATTTTGTAAATGTCATTATGGGGAAGTAAATAAATGTGAAAACCCATGGGCATTGGGGCATGAACCATATTTTTGGTTTATGTTCTTAAAATCCAAACCAATTTGTAACGAATCCCAATTTGGAGAATCACATGTATCATGCCACCAAGAGTAGCTTCTCCTATTTAAGCACTTGTCATGTGCATTTGAATGGGGCTCAAGTTTGGAGAGATGTAGCCCATAGAGGAAGCAAGGATCTCAGAGGCCCCATTGGGGGTCTCCATTGGAGAATCTCATGGCGAGGCTCCAACCTTGTAGTTCCAGCTCAGAGAGCAAGCATGGCTCCATCATGTCCGAAGGTGATCCAGCGTAGGAGACAAAGAATCAGAGTCAGTTCGAGGAGGAAACATTTCAATTTGCATTTGAAGGCAAGTAGCAACCATCTACACTCTCATCTTGAAGGACAAAGGTGAAGGGATTGGTTGGTAAGAGTGTGACGTTGGTTTTATTGATGCACTTGTCATGCAAACATATTGTCATCTATTGAGACTATCCTGCAGAAGATCGTGTGGAGTAGCTCGAGGTTCATGGCTCGTAGAGTCAGTTGAAAGAGTGTGATTTGCAACATTATGCAAGTCTTTGATCCACTCAAGGTTCGTGGCTCATAGAGTCAGTTGAAAGAGTGTGATTGGCTACGTTGGGAAAATATCTTCATGTCCAAGTTTGGAAACTTCTCGAGACAAAGGAGGTAGGCATTTGCTTGCTTGATTTCTGTAGTCTTCGATTGAGTCCAATAGCTTGTGGACTTATGTGACCCATCAGAGGCAGTTATGGTGCGGCGGTAGAGATGAACAGATGATGAAGACTCTGCAGGTGAATCTGTTGTGATGTATCTTATGTATTTTTGCATCTTTGCAATGGATTGGTCACTCTATTTTGGAGTAGGCCTGGAGACATAGCCGGGAGATATGGTGAACTCCGTAATCAAATCGTGTCCGTAATGTGCTTGAATGATTTTTCATTTTCATGTGGATGATTCTATGTTACACACTTATATTATGCTCATGTTCACTTGCACTAATGTCAGAAAAATGATCCTATTGGTCCCAATTGTTTCGAGCGGGTCCGATGACTTTTCGGGCTCGCCCTTGGGATCAAATCAAGGAGGCCCATTTTGAGTTGAAATTTCCTCTAATGTTTCCCAAGTGAAAATATGTCTCTATCAAGCAGCCCTCAAATACAAAAACGTCCTTCATAAAATAGGGTATGAGCCATGTGAACAATATTCCAAGTGGATCATATCAATGACTAAATTCCAAGCATGTAACATCTCTCATCATTGGCATATAAATGAGTGTTAGGATTCTTCAAATGATGCATTATCCATTAATAGGATTGAATGTTATGATTTCTAGGGAAAACAATAGGTGGATGCTACCGTAAGGGGGTGCAAAGAGAGACGCCCATCAAATATCCATGGAGAAGGTTTTCAAGAAGCAATGGCTCCTCCAAAATGGATTAAACCATGTAAAATTGTTCTCCCAAAGGTGCATTCAACATGACCTTTGATTCCTAAGTACTCTACTAACCTGGAGTGCCAACCCTTCATTAGTTTATGTGGCAGAATAGTCCACCAAATGCTGCATTTTAGACATCAAAAAGATGTTGTAGCTATCACTGAACACAATATGTCTTAAATTATTTCAAAAACTGGTCCTTGGCCAAAGAGAAGGTCTCCAAACTCGAATATGATCCATATAATCATTGGTAGGGACAAGTGATGGCCTTATACATAATGCTTCCAAGGTTAAATGTTCCACAAAAAAATGAGAGGTCGTCCTCCAACAACAAACAAGTGTACAAAGGTGAATCGACCCTTTCTAGGGTTGTTGTTCATACCTAGAATTATTTTTCAAGGGTTGTATTAATTTCCCATAATTAAAAGAGTCCCATCTACTACTTAAAACTACTCTTTAGTGCACAGTTCTAACCCCAAATTTTACCTAGATTTCGTTTTTAGGTTCGACCATACCTTGTTTTATGATGAGAAGTGCTCAGAATTAATAATATTGTTGCTCAACAACATCTTTTACCCAAATACTTGCACATTACTGCAAATTCACCACTATTAAGGGTTAAATCATGCCTAGGTTTGGTTGATTTAATGCCCAAATCTGAAGATGGGGATCTCTCAAGAAGCTTGATGATTCTAGTTCCCATCCTTATGACTTTTTTTCCCACTCTAGTGTATCCCATGTCTCCCTTCTCTTTAGGCCTATCAAGTTGCATGAGAAATAGCAATCAAGTGGAGATTGCATTTGATAGGTTAGTTTCAAGAACTAATCCCATAAGTGAATACACTATGGGATAGGTAGGGAAGTGTTTGCTTAAATAAGTGTTTTATCAAAGAAGTAAGGAAAAATAAGTAAGGACCAACAACTGGGAAGTAAGGGTATTTTCCAAGTGTTATTTTATAAGAGTATTCACTAAATGTTACATTAGAAGGGGGTTTTGGGCCTTAGAGGTCTTATAATTATGCTCTTCCATCATTGATATTGAGGATACTATAAAAATCACATAAAATGGGTTTTAACGCTCATACTTCATAGGGTGAGGAGACCATTTTATTTCTAATAATTTCCACTTTCACCTAATGAAGGTGTATGTGTGTGTGTGAAATGGTCTAACCCAAACCAGAACCAGTGGCACGTAACCCAATAGTAGTTGTAGTGGGGATTTCTCCCCTATTTTGTGCAAAAGCACATACCCTAGATCGTTCATATCATAGGGTAGAGTTCAACAATGGAAATAGGAAACAAAAACAACAATAATAATATTTTTAGTTTTTTTCAAATATATTCTACTAACTAACAAACATAAAAGCATTCATACCTTTTTTTGTAATGTTGGCCATCATAGTCGTCAGAAGAAATGGCCCCGCAACTCCACAGTTTGGGTCTCCACTCTCTTTCGTGAATGGTTGTCAAATGGGTATGGAGCTAGCTAAACGTACATCATGGGAGATGATATGGAAATATATGAGAATAATGGTAAAAAAGTGTGTTTCTGCAATGGCCAAAAAAGTTCAAGAATGTGACATAAAGTGTTTTGGGGGAGACCTTCACAATGTATTTATAGGAAGGTCCAAGGTTTTTTGACCCATGGTATTTATCTACGGTTTTTTACCCATTCTCATTTTAAGGTTTTTTTGTCCTTTTTGGAGAGAGTGGGGATAAATCACAATAAATTCCCAACTTCCCTTCATTCATGGGGAAGGAATAATAATGTTTTGGACCATTTTTAGTGGAAATTTAGTTGTGAAGGTCAAAATGGAGGAAATAATGGTGGGAATATGATGTATGACTATGGTTTAGACCATGGAGAGCTAGGTGAACAATTTTTGGTGTTAACAGATTGCCCCCTGATGTGTGAGGGTAGGAGCTCATCGTATGGCCAATAGACATCATAGGGTCAAGGGAAAATGGTGACAATGATGGAGATATTGGAGAGGACCACAGAGGAGTGGACTCTCATAATTTGAAATACAGTGGCTTTTGGCTTGTCTTACTTCTCAAAAATGGATGAGGTACATATAATCTCAGACATGTATATGCACAAGGCAAGCATACCCACGCTCATAATAATGTCTCAAAATAAAATGGGGATCAAGGCTCAAATAATGGGAGCTAATCAATGCATATAAAACTAGTCATACATATGTTGATGTATTTGTAACTTAGGAATGTATTCACTTGTATATCTTATGTATTGTATCCCGATGTTTATTCTGGGAAGTATCTATAATGTAATTAAGTCATGTCATACCCCGATGTTCCTATCAGAAGAATCAATAATGTAAAAAAGTCATGTAAAGTCATTGAGGTTAACCCTCCATTATAAGTCATGGCAATAGTCCCCACAATTGAGTCAAGGTTAACCTTCCTTGTTGATCGGAGGGCAATGTCCCCATAGTTGTGGGGCACTAGGGTTATTAGACTCTCATAGAGAAGCCGGCCCTAGTAAAGTAATTGTTAAGTGAGGCCGACTTGTTGGAGTGGACATTAAGTGAACAAAAAAATGTAAATAGAGAGTGAACCTCTCTATTTAACACATACAGTCACTCACTGGGGCACATGATTGGGAGAGGAGAAGCTCTCTCAAGTGAGAGAGAGAGAACAGCTGTTGGAGATCATATTTTTTGTCTTTGGGTTTTGCTGCTACCATTGGTGCTCATTCTATCTCTGAGGAAGTTGGGGGGTTTTCTCCTTTATGTTTTCCCTGAGGAAAATTATTTGTGCCTCTTGTCTCTTGTGATTATTGCTATGCATGTTATTCTCTTAGATAAGGTCCTAAGATCATATTGCTTAAATGATAAAAATCTAACATGGTATCAGAGCTAACCTGATAAAAAGACACTATGCAGCTGCAGAAGCTGGCATTCTTAATTTTTAGGTCTCTCTCCACAATCCATCAGCAAAATAAGGGTAGGATGACTCTCCATTGAAGGGTGCATCTTTCTGTCGAAGCATAATTTGATTCCGGGCATTTTTAGTTTTTGCTACGGGAAATTAGGGATTTTTACAGAAGATGAATTTTTGAGTGAGCCCAGCATAGGATTACTCTCTTCATCAAAATAGAAGTTTAGAGACTTGGGTCTAGATTTCTGGTTGGGTGAAACTTTGGGAAAGTCAAACCCTAGTTTGACCCTAGGCCTGAAAAAACCCTAAAATATTGAAACTGATAGTTTTGGTAGATTCACTATATCTTGATATTGGAGAAGGATCAGGTGATGAAAAATTCACATGTCGAATATAAATGCCTTATGTCCACTTTTTCCAAGTTTCAGACTTATATTTGCTATATTCTATGAGATATGATTCCTCCAACTTAGGCTTCCCACCTCTCCCAGGATTCATCCCTAAATAGGACACCTGGGAAGAATTGCTATATCTTGGGATATAAAGGTCAAAATGCAATTTCTCAATATGTTCTAGAAAGGGAACGGAATGTAATTTCTGTGGTAAAATTTTTAGACCTTGAAGATGAACTGGTGACACATGGAAATCTGTACAAGATCGCTCTTCTTAATAGTCTTGAAATAGGTCACCTTGGGAAAATGATCATAAGTCCTAATTGGTGAAACCAATTCTGGTCAGACCTATGGTTATGGAAAGAGGACAAACGAGGTTACCATGGTACGAAAATTTAGACATAGAGGAGCAATAATTTCAAAGATTCTGCAGAAACAATATCAGGAAATTTTGCAGGAGAAATTGGTAAACTAGGGCTTCGTGATTCAGGAGCTTCCCTCCACTGTTTTCAGAAAAGGAGTACAATGGATAGATCACCTTGAAGAGGTCTATATTTCTATCCAATTATATTTGACAGATTCTAAGTTTTGAAAATTAGAGTTTCTCTGACAAACCCTAGATCAGCCAGCTCTGGAACCAGGACTGGCACCTCAAATCAGATCATGGGATTCATTCATTCGAGGAATGTGTGCCAGAAGGAAGTGATTAGTTTCAGCAGACTCTAGGAAGAAGAAGAATATTGACTCATAATAAGAGAAGAGAAGATGGGAGAAACTCAAGATCAAGCTCTCACCATCCAAAGAAGATCCCTCAAGCGATGAGGAATACGAAGGACTCAACTCTTGACAAACCTCTTATCCATCTTAAAATTTGGATAAGAAATGATGAATGAAGAATATGATGAAGCTGAAGGATCAAGAATGATTCTACCCACGAAACAAATAAATATAAGTATTCAATTGTCATTTCATGATATTGTTTTGTTATGCATTTTTTTATATTCAGTTGATGTATTATGCATGATAGAATGCTTGCATTAATGACAGTATACTACTAATACGCATGTGATGGGTAAGTATCTCATGGTGCTATACAACTCTCCATTTCTACTTATCTAGAATGAAACTTCTTTGCTGAAATATTGGATTAGTGCACAATCTTAATGTTGTCATGGTAGAGATGAAAGGCATCTAGAAATTTTCCGTGAGATATGGATGAATGTTGTATTGGCTAAAATAGTTGCATGATCATATATTTATGCATAAAAATTTTCCATTATGAATATGCCTTATGAAATGTTTCTAACCATACAAATTCATTTGACTTGTAGGAAAGATCGTGTACAATCACCTACAAGAAAAGAAGGATGATACTTGTTCCAAAGAACAAGTGACAACAGTTCAAGAAATAATCCAAGATGAAGAATAATATGACGATACTTTCAAACAAAGAAAGAGGCCTCAAAGACACTCCAGTAATGTGACACTATTGAGCGACATCATTGATGCAGAGCCTTCCAGCTATGAAGAAGTATCCAAGAAGAAAGGGAAGGAGAATACCAGTTTAAGAAGAATGATGTCTAGGATGCAGACCTAAAGGGAAGTCTGTAATGTCTTCCATATGGATCTATAATATCCAACATGCAGTAGATGGAAACATCGTGGGATACAAGGCAAGATTCATAGCACGAGGCTTCTCATGAAAAGAAGGCATAAACTACGAAGAGACATTTGCAGCCATTGGAAGTTAAGACACGTGACAGGAAGACTCATGCGTGCAAATTAAAGAAGGCCTTGTATGAGCTCAGAAGACACCCATGGGATAACACATACATGAGGATCTTGAATATAACCTAGAGTGATGAAGATCTTAACCTTTGCTACAAGGTTGAAGATGAAAGCCTATAGAGGATGACAAGCTCATAGATGGGTGTGAGAAGAACTTTTGAAAAGGCTCAAGATAGAGGATCTTGGTATCCAGTGACCCTAGATGGATACATAGAATAATAGTAGCAGAGGAAGATACTTGTCACTCCAGTATATAATTTTTTAGTGCATAGAGTACGAAAGAAAGAGGGAGTATGATGATCCGCTTCAGAGGGAGTGACTGCATAATAACCTGAGGTTCAACATGGTACGATAGGATGGACAGCTTACTGATGGCTCTAGGATTTACTGAGAGAAAAGGGGATTCCAAACTTTACTTCAAGGTTGAAGGTGGAATACCAATGATGCTCCTATTATATGTCGATGACTTGTTCCTGATAGAAAAGAGGAACTCATTAAAGTTGCAAGAAGGAGACTTCCTATCGAGTTTGAGATGAAGGACTTGGATATGATGCACTACTTTCTAGGCATGGAGATGTGGAAGAATGCAGATGGAATCTCCCTGGGACAAGGGAAGTATGCAGTAGAGATCCTGAAGAGGTTCAGGATGATGAACTGCAAGGCCATGACCACACCTATGACATCAAACTTGAAGCTATTGAGTGTTGCTTCATCAGAGACGGTTGATGCCATGGTGTATCGTCAGACGATTTTTTCCTTGATGTACCTGAAAAATACGAGACCGGATATTTGCTTTGATGTGAACACATTGAGACATGTTCACCTGATGGTTGCAAAGCATGCAGTGAGGTTCCTGAAGGGTACAACTGAGTATGGGCTCAAGTGTGATATGAATCAGAATATTAACCTAGAGGGTTATGTGGATTCATATTGGGCAGGCAGTACCATTGATAGGAAGAGAACTTCAAGGTGCTACTTCAGTATGAGATTAGGTGTGATCTCTTGGTTTGGCATGATGGTGTCTTGCATGGCGCTGAGTACACCCGAGGCAAAATATGTTTCCACTTGATATTTGGGAGGTAGTATGTTTCTTTTGAAAACTACTATTTGATTTGATTTATTTGACTTGCATTTTTGTATGATGCAGAGAGGAGCAGTGAAGCTTCAGTTTGTGATTCAGATCGATATCTCTTGAAAGAGGGAGTTCTAGCATAGCTGGTGAGATAAGCCATTCTCTGGGAGAATGGAGGCACCTAGTCAGTTACCAGGAAATTGATTCAGTCTAGGACTGAAGCTCGACTTAGTGCTGAGAATCCATTCTCTAGGAGAATGGAGGCACCTGGTCAGTTACCAGCAAATTGATTTAGTTTGGGACTGAAGCTCATCTTAGTGTTGAGAGGCCATTCTCTGGGAGAATGGAGGCACCTGGTCAGTTACCAAGAATTTTTTTTAGTCTGGGACTGACACTTAGCCTAGAGGTGAGAGCCGTTCTTTGAGAATAAAATATGTAAGTGCTGGGTGGGCCATTCTGACATGGTTCTTGGATGTGTTCCTCTCATGGTCAGATATAAGTGTTGAAGAGGATGAAGACCTACATGGAGGTTAGGCCTACAACCAGCATGAAAAAAGGTTGGCTCTATAGAACTTCCTATGATGAGTAGAATTGAGAGATAGCACCATTTGTTTGAGATAGCAGAAGCAGTGATGATGATGATGATCTAGATCAAGTGATTATCTAGACTTGATGATGATCTAGATCAAGTGATGATCCAGACTTGATGATGATCAAGATCAAGTGATGATCCATACTCGATGATGATCCAGTGATGATCCAAACTTGATGAATATGACTTAAAGATGAAGATAACTTGATGATGATCCAGATGATACAGAGAAGAAGTCTTGTACTGATAAATTGTGTCGAGAAAATACCTTCCTAGTTAAGAGGGAGTGTTGATGTATTTGTAACTTTAGAATGTATTCACTTGTATATCTTATGTATTGTACCCCGATGTTTATTTTGGGAAGTATATATAATGTAATTGAGTCATTTCATACCCCGATGTTCCTATCGGGAGAATAAATAATGTAAATAAGTCATGTAAAGTCATTGAGGTTAACCCTCCATTGTAAGTCAAGGAAATAGTCCACACAATTGAGTCAAGGTTAATCCTCCTTGTTAATCGGAGGGAAAAGTCCCCATAGTTGTGGGGAACTAGGGTTATTAGGCTCTCCTAGAGAATTCATCCCTAGTTAAGTAATTTCTAAGTGAGGCCAACTTTTCAAAGTGGACCTTAAGTGAACGAAAGAAAATAAATAGAGAGTGAGCCTCTCTATTTAACACATACACTCACTCGCTGGGGCGCATGAGTGAGAGAGGAGAAGCTCTCTCAAGTGAGAAAGAGAGAACAGCTATTGGAGATCATCTTTTCTATCTTTGGGTTTTACTGCTGCCATTGGTGCTCATTCTATCAGTGAGGAAGTTGCAAGGTTTTCTCCTTTATGGTTTCCCCAAGGAAAATTCTTTGTGTCTCTTGTCTCTTGTGATTATTGTTGTGCATGTTATTCTCTTAGATAAGATCCTAATATCATATTTCTTAAATGATAAAAATATAACAACATATTGGTGGCCTCAATGGGAGGATGAGTACAAATGCTGATCTAACGAACTGATACATAGGAACAATGGAATTCTCATAGAATTCAATATCATAACAATTGATGCTCTACTAGATCTGAAGGTGTACACATCTGTATGGAATCAATGACTAAGAGTAAGAATAATTGTTGTACAATAAGTGGAATCAAGTACTAGAGATACACATAAGCATAACATTAGGGGGCTTCCGAACATTGTATCCAATGCAACCCGAAAATCACAAGGGACATGAAACTGTATGGGTCCCAAATCAGACTCACCAATTTTCTAGATTCGGGTGACAACTGGGGTCTTTGACCAAATAATGAAGGAACCAATACCCTATACGAATCTCAATGGTCCGATGATGTAGCTGAAGTTAAGCACGTGAGATACAACCAACCTAAAAGCCACCAATGACTCCTTTCAAGTGTTCCAAAGAACTCATCAACGAGGTGGATGGAACCAGGATACAAGGACCTCTGGGTCTATCCTGTGGAATAGATGTGTTGATGTCGACAGAGGGATACCTACAACAAATAAGGAAATAATGTTTCCTTGATAAAAGTGTGAGAGAGATAACTAGAGATGTGGAATAGTCAGGGGACTCAGACACTAAATGGGCAATAGGAGCAGGGGAGTACAGGTGACTCAAACTTCCTTTGTTTAGAGTAAGACAACGGGAATGACCTAGTAGCAAATAAAACTTTTTCATGATAAAGGGACCATAGCTGTGAAACCAGGGAGATAATTGCAATGGCAAATAATTTGGGGAGTAACTGGAATAGTGATATCCAGGGGATCCAAGGGAGACTTCTCGCAGAGTACTCTGAACAAAGGCAACCCAATAAGGGAAATCTTCCATAATGGGAGATCATATGTAATATGTGGGAGTGCCAAAAGACACCGTTTGGGCCTTCTTCATAGATTAAGGAGCACGATGAAGGGATAGAAGTAATCTCAATATGATACTATCTCTTGTATTTTTTTCGAGACCGAGACGGTAAATGCTCGATGGTGTTTTTATTTTTAGAGAGTCTGAAAATAGGAAGAAGACTCCAGTGTGGTATCTTTTTCATATGGTAGTCTCCTAAGCCCAAAAAGGATAAAAGTGTACAAAGGATATATCTCCCAACCGAAAAGGGGAAGAGAGACTTATTTACCATAGGTAGTCCAACTAGGCTGGAAAAGGTTAAACCTATATGTACTAGACGGTCATTCAAATACTTTTACAAGCATGAACGAAACCAAGATTGCTTGATGATCTTTTCTTGATGAGAGGGCTGGAAAAGAGCCTAAAGACAACCCATAATGAGCTTTTTTGTAAGTCACTGTCCCAATGTCCTACAAAGAATAAAAGGATACCAAGGGAAACATTCCTAGCTTGAAGGTGCCAGGGTGATCCTTTTCTTTAAATAATTTATGTAGTCCGAAAAAGGATATAAACAAGGCCACATAGACACCCTTTCAAATACCTTAACGAGCATGAAAGGATGCAAGCATGCTTGACAATATTTTCATTATTTTAGGAGTTAGAAAAGAGCTTAACAAAAACTCTGTAATGGTCATTCAAGCAAGGAAGAAGTGTTCAATGTACCAAAATAGGTTATGGTTTGAACATAGATGATAGGAATAACAGTGGAACACTGATGGAGCCTCCTTGTGGTACGATGGGTGGCGGTAAAATAAGGCCAGCTGTGTAGTATGGATGGAGCGGATGGCTCGTGAACATGCCAATATGTACAAAATTTGATTCGTGTGGTGGCACGCAAATCCAGGTGACTCCAGAAAATGGCGCGAAGAAAGTAGGGAGGGAGGCAGTCTAGGATGTTGTTTCTTCACCCGGGAGCTATTTGCACAATGGCTACAACTTCCTATCCTTATAGAGAACCATCCATAAATGAGCATGGACTACCGGGGAGATCCAAAGATGCCTCGACCTCCAGTACAGATCTGGGACCTGATGGTACATATACATGATGCTTTGTGGTTGCAATGATATATAGTTTACTATCATAGTGGTAGCTAGATCATGTGTGTGATAGATACTGATGTGCATGTGCATATGTGGGACCGCATCCTAGAGATGGGTACCAAAAATGTAGGGATAGGATGGAGGGTTTAGATCTACCCTCTCACTGGCATAGACAACGACAGAGTGCGAGATTGGACTCACTGCAACTTGACATAGAGAGGCTTCTCGAGGGGGTCACTAGCAATGGGTGGAAGTACCTTGACGATGATTTGATCACCACATGCTATAGGGATCCTCTAGAGTGGATCTCTCTCATGAGGAGGATCATGGTTTTCATTGAGTACATTAAGGCAGCAACATAGGTTGATTTTCCTATGGAGGAGGAGAAATCTGATGAGGAGGATGACTCAGACAAGGACACAGAGTCAGAGGAGGATGACTTAGATTAGCATCTTGTGATACTACCCCTAATGCATTTGAGCATGGCTATTTTTGTATGATATGTACGATCAACCGAGAAATCTTGTGGATCTACTCATTTTGTACTAAACATTATGATATATATATATATATATATATATATATATATGCATGTGTATGCACCTTTTTATATGTTTTTATGGGTTTTATGAGTCTCTTTTTATGATAATGCCTATATATGATGTATATGACATATGTATGCATGACTATGCATGATGCAATTTATTTCCTATAAGATATGATTCATGTGCCATTGTAGAACATCATTAGCCATTTGGTCTGCTACACTACTGAGACTTCTTGGAACATGCATGAATGAAACAGATTCAAAATGTCTAACCAGGTGTCTAGTGCGCAGGAAAATTCTAAAGAGACAAGGATCGCGTACTCGGTAGCAATTATTCAAATGGGAGACAAGAAGCTGGGGGTCTTAGAAGACATAAAGGTGATGAATACCCAAGTGAAGGGCAGAAGTCATGAGACCAGTGACACCGTCATACTCAGCCTAGTTTTTGGTAGCAATACCAACACACATTCCGTCGATATGGATAAAATCATATGATGGGGAATTTATGACCCACATAGCCGAGGTGAGATTAGGAGACCATATACTTGCACTTTCAGTGAAACCAACATAGAAAGATGAGGTAGGATCCATATGGAACAACCAAGGAAACAAACTGTGAGACTCGTGGAAGGAACAATGTACAACAAAAAAGAAAAACTATGACACAAGGGTACTCATGGTGAGCGAATTCAGGCATAGAACCTCTTGAAGTAGAGCCCATTGCAGGGATTCTTCAAGAGGTGGTCATCAGAGTTAGAAAGGATATAAGCCCCCTTGCCGAGACATCGATGGATGATATATGGCCCATGCCACATGGAATAAAACTTCCATTTTCCTATCTTATCATTGGCTTGGTTGTAGACAAGGACTAGGTCTCCCTTGCTAAAGGTGGATGGATGGATGTGGGATTCATAACGGGACTTTGAATGAGTCTTGTATGCTTCAATCATTTGGAGAGAAATGCGACGGTCCTCATTGGTCTATTCAAGCATGAGTTGTTCTAAAGGTGAAGTATCAGGTAGAATTTCGGTGGTAAGGTGGAGAGACGAAATCTGACATTCAATGGGAAGAACTGATTCCACACCATGGACTAAGTGAAATGGGGTAAAACCAGTGGTAGTTTTAGTCGACATTCGGTAGGCCTAGAGGGCGGAAAAGAGAAAGTGGTGTCAATTGTATTTGTGTTTTTCCACCATTTGTTGGAGCATGGTTTTGAGGATCTTGTTGAAAGAAACTTGGCCATTTCCATGAGGGTAGCAAGTAGAGGAATACTAGTGTTCAAACTTCAACATAGCAGAGAGCTCTGTCCAAACAGCGTCCTCAAAATGAGAACCTTGGTCTCAGACTAACTATTGGGGGACACTGAAATGAGTGATAACATGGTTGAAAAAGAAATGTGCCGTAGTATCAACCTTACAGTCGAAAGTAGGCATGGATTTGGCCCATTTGGTAAAGTAGTCAATGACCACAATGATGTATTTATGGTCACCGGCCGAAGGAGGGTTACAGGTCATGAATTCAATCTCCCATTTCTAGAAGGGACCAACTGTGACAACAGGATGTAGTGGCACAGGAGGTGTCCTTTCTTTTGGAGCGAAGAGCTGGAAATTGTCGCAGCGTTTAACTGTATTGATGCAATCAGCAAAGATGGTGGGCTAGAAATAACTGATGCGGAGGATATTTTGGGCACTAGCCAAACCAATGAGATGGACACCATAGGCTCCACTATCACATTCATTCAAGACTTATTCAGCTTAATTGTGGGTGAGGAAATGCCACAATATGGTGTCGACACCACGATGGTACAAGACATCACTAATAAGGAGATATCAAACAGCTTGATGCCGGATGCGACGACAATATTCACGGCTTAAACGGGGCCCAAATTTCTGTGTGTGCAATTAAAAGAGAATCCCCCCATTACCATGAGTTTTCCGTAGAGATGACAAATAAGAATTCATTAGTCAAATTGATTGTGATAGGTGGCGAGGTAGATGATGAAGGGAAGTCTTCCATCATGGAAGCTAAATTCAAAGCTTTGGTGCTTTTTGGTGCGATGAATTCTAAGTCATACTCTTGTAGAACGAAAATCCACTTAGCAACACATCCTTGGATAATGCAAAGGCTCAAGAGATAACGCATGGGGTTGGAATCATCCATGACTCGAGTTCAGCTCAAGAGAATATAGTGGTATAGCTTCTATATCGAAAATACGATGGCAAGGGCCATCTTCTCTTCGTGGGAGTAATGTAAACGTGGTCCACAAGTTTATAACTTAATTAATAAATCATGTGCTCTTGACTAGCATCATCTTCTTGAACCAAGACTCCAACGATAGCATTTTCATATGTCAAGATGTAGAGGATAAACTCCTTGGTGAAGTCGAGAGGAGACAACAATGGAGAAGAAGTTAAAGCTTGTTTCAATGCATCAAAAGCACCTTGCGCATGCTCATCCCATACAAAAGGAATTTTGATACGGAGCAAGCATAAGAACCCATGGAATTTCATCACATAGTATAAAATAAATCGATGAAGGAAATTGGCCTTGCCTTGCAGGTTTTACAATTGGTGAAAAATACGTGGTGGGAAAGATTCAGGATGGCTTCAACCTTCAAAGGATCCATAGAAATCTCATTGTCATACACAATGAATCCTAGTAAGTGACCAGCTGGGACACAAAACACACTTGAGGGGGTTCAAGTGGACATTGTATTTGTGACATCATAGGAAGACTTGTCGTAAGTCATCCAAATGTTGAGAATGCTTCTGAGATCGAACCATG
This sequence comes from Pseudotsuga menziesii, assembly GCA_001517045.1. NCBI lineage: Eukaryota > Viridiplantae > Streptophyta > Pinopsida > Pinales > Pinaceae > Pseudotsuga > Pseudotsuga menziesii. The sequence goes on from LPNX010484124.1 coordinate 695,769, forward strand.
AGCTTGTCAAGATAGACCAAGATAATGTGAATGACTTCGTGGAAGAAAAATGTCATGACCCACTGAAAAGTGACTACAGCATTTTTAAGGCCGAACGACATAACACGATATGCAAACATGCCCCAGGGGGTAGAGAAAGAGGTTTTGTACTGATCCTCTTTTCGGATCTGAATTTGGTTATAAATAGAAAAACCATCCATGAAGGAAAAGACTTCGTGGCTGGAACATGAATCAATGGTGGCTGGAATAGGAATCTCAGCTTTGATGGCGAGAGCCTTTGACGGGTGAATGGGTCGTTTCTTTTGGTGAACGGGGGAAACATCATGCCATGTTTTGATATGATGTTCGACAAGAGATGGATAAATCCGAGGCATCTCAGTATATGACCAAGCAAAAATATCACGAAACGCCTGAAAAAGTGCTTTGTATGAAGTGACTTCTTCAGGGTAGAAAGAGGCTCTGAGTGTAATATATTCCACTACACCGAGTGTGGTTGATATATTGACCTTGATTATTGGTGAAATATTAGCCATGTTACCCTCTTCAAAGGCATCAAGTGCTGGAATTATGTTTTTAAACCAGTCGACACTTCCATGAATGAAGTCTTTCGCTGACTGAGTATTGGTTCGAGGATGAAGAAGGCTCATCGAGGATGAAAAAGGAGAGATGGTGCATATCATCCCAAGGATAATCAAGAGTCAAAAGAGCTTCAAGAATATCCTTGTTGTTGTGAAATCAACACTTGGTTAGATCAGATGGATGTTCGACGACCGAGGAGGAGGAAGGACTACTGGATCTAGAGATCGTATAGATGGTTTTGGTTATGTTTGATGAAGAAACCATAGTGTGGATCTCCTCAAGGACTGTAATGTTAGACTTGTGGGAGTGCATGTGAAGGTCACTAAGGAGCAATCGATACTTAGGTAAGTTTGGGAAAGGTTGTGAATAATGACCATATTGGCCATAAATTGCACATGGTTTTTTGGTTTGCATCGACTTGTTCCTAACCGCAAGTAAGGTTCAAACATTGACAACTGGAGTGTTGTCAGTCTCAACTATAGTGTGCATATGGGTGCGAAGGATAGGAAAATTGGGACAATTTTGTGTCACATGGCCTTAGACATCACAAAAATCATATGTAGGAGAAGAACAAGGTTTTTTTGTCACTTTGGGATCCTTTCCCCCAATATTCTTCAAAGGAGGGGGGAAAGGAGTAGAGACAGGAGTAGTCATTCATGTACCAGGAGGTGGGTGCGGCATCGTCTTAATAGGTTGGATGGGAGTCAACACAATATGGGGAGCCGGGGGAGGGGTAGGTGGATTGAGGTACCACATAGGAATAGCCAAAGTGAAACCAGACATGTTGAGAGTAGCCATGGAAGGCTTACTCACAAATTCGCATGGTAGAAAGAGGAAGGGAATCCTGTGGACAAGGAGTGAACCCCAATAATTCCATGAGGTTTGTGGTTGAGGTTTCCTCTGAGGTTGGAATGCTACCAGATGTGAAAGTGCACAAATATGATATATCATTCTGTGAAGGAGAGGTGGTAAGGACAAAAAGGTGTCTCTCATAGGAGAGCTGGAAAATAATCTTGGTCCAACAGCAAACAGGGAAGGTATGGACACGTTGTTGATGGTAGTGTCATAGTAAGAAGGACATGTTCCAGTGTGGCCAGTCCCATTTGATCATAGTACATTAGCTGGTCAATAGTCATGATCTTCCCATCATGGGGGAACATCAAGAGTCAAAAGACGATAGAGGGAACGACTCACATTGCATACATATAACTGTGTCCTAGGAGGAGGTTATAATCAAGTTGGGCGTTAAAAACCTCAATGTCAATCAACATTGTTTTTTCGGCTAACTCAATGGGGAAATTCATGAGGATAAGTTGGGGTTGAGCAGCATGACCATCATAGGCATGAAGAGTGGTGGAAGAGAGTTGAAGGGTTGGGGATCCATTTTTTTCCAAACAAAGGTTGACATAATGATAGGTGGATGCCCCCTCATCAACGATTCATCGATGAATAACCAAATTCTAAATCGTGACTGAAAATTGGAAGGAAATGGATGATGGCATCTGAGGATCTCCTTGATCCAGTTCGAAGGTGATCAACCTAGATTCAGAGGGATCGAAGACACCTAACATGGATAACAACACTTTACATTGCGAAGGACAAGTTTTGAGAACTTCCAGAATGGACATGGTCGTGGGATATTGGGCCAAGTTGTCAACAATAATGTAGTTGAGTGCAGCCCTAGAAATGGCATTGTTCGTGACGTAGAATAAAGGGAACCGCGGGACTTTGGCAGTCCCATCCATGGGGGGTCTCGACAAATTCAAAGAAATATCAGGAGTGGTGGAGGAAGATGCCACATATGGGTCACCATTTTTCTATGTTGGAACCATATTGGTTTCATAGAGTCTGCAGGTTGACATCAGATAATAATATCAATGAGGTGATGGACACTAAGATCAATGGGTTGAGCTGGGGAAGTGGTTGCGGGAGTTTGTGGGACCTAGGGTTGGGTTGCAACCATGCCTTAGTATGGTAGGGGGTTTTGGAGCACCATAGGTGGAGGAACGAGTGGTGTTGGGTATGGCTAAGTCAGAGCAACCTCATTGGGGTCACATTGGTTATCCATTTGGAGTAAATGGCAGATGCAATTTATATGAGGAAACTGATGTGTGTAATGGACATAAGTGTTACAAATGGTGTGTAGATGGTTATTCCGCAACTATGGGTTCTTCCTAGGTCTAGTGGGATGCTAGGGATTTTGTGTAGGGGGGTCAACTCCATTATTGTTTGGAGGTTTGGCTTATTGGCCACCTCCTTGAGGTTGGTTTTTACCCTGATTCCTACCTCTCTTATTTCTTCCCTGCCCTTGTTGTTTATTGGGGTTGGGTTGACTAGGGAGGTTATGTTGTGCGTAGACCTATCCTGAAGGAGCAGGAGGATTCAAGACCGGAGCTTGAGTAGGTTGCATAGGTGGTGGGTAATAAGCAAGACTAGCTAGTGGGGGCTGTAAAGCTGGTCGTTTGGTTATTACACGACTATGTCAAACAAGTCAGTCTGTCAACATGAGGAGCTGGTGTGGGAGGCACATAGGAAGGGGTGGCTCTGGACTGAGCCATTATGTGTGATAAATCAAGGGCATAACCTAGGTGGGAAACACTTGGGGTTTTATCGGAATGGGGTGGCATCAAAGAAGAGGCTGGGTAAAAGTGAGGATGTTAGGTAATAGAGTTGATGACTCCATCAATAGCATGGGATTCCCCTGACGAATCTTGACGTGATGAGAAAACACGAGGAGCATCGGGTATAATAGTATACAGGTAACCCGATTAGGCGTAGATGAGATCAAACTATTATGCATTCAGGATAGATTCTTCCTCAGTTTATGGACATTCAGATGCAACATCCCTTGTGATAGGGTGGGGTAAGGTTTTGAGAAACCAATCTAGGAAAATTCTATCATCTAACTGGATCTTACACAAACTATGGTGACCTTGCCATTCATGGATATGATACATGATATGGGTAGTTTTGTTTTGTCTACAGGATAATAAAATTTTCACACCCTCATCATATCGAATGGTTAACTGGAAATACTATAAAAACATCGAGGCTAACGAGGATGAATTTAGATAGGTGGCATGAGGCAGTTCGATGTACCATTTTTCCGCAACACTTGTGAGTGTGTGTTGGAATAACTGGAATAAAAAAATCATCCACTATGCTATTAGATGAACACCATAAATGGAATGACATAATATGGTTTTGGGTGTCTTCTCCCACCTTACCCTCAAACTTATAAATGTTTGATGGGAGTTTGGTAGGAATGGGAGGCCATAGGGGGTTATGATGAATGGGATCATTGGTCAACTATACCAAGTCAAGAAGGTGTAATTAGCCATAAAAAGCAAACTAGAACCGAGAGTGGATCGGGAAGTGTTATACCCAAATTCTGTCACCAGTATGTGATAAGACCACTAACACTTCTATTTTCCCTCAATCCCAACTTTGAAGTGAAAAAAATTATCTAGATGTTTATCTTACATACAAAACACCAGCACCACTCCTACCTTTGAGCATATAAGTGGTACCTTATACAGCACTGCCTGAGTCATTTGGAAGACAGGCAGTGCCACCGCCTTTAACCTTTGTCTTTGGTGCATTTCTCACCTTGCATCGCTCTGTCATAAAGGAGTATAAGTTGTGCCCTTGGTAAAAAGTGAAAAAGAGAAGGCTTCACGAAGCTTCTAGAACAAAAGCCTCATATCTATCCTTATCCCTACTCACCTGGGTTAGTTAATATTGAGATCCATGCTTTGGGGATCTCATGGCCACCTCACCCACCTATTTCTCAACCATTCCTATCCCTTTAAGCCCTATAAAACCAGGCTCATACTCCATGGTTGGGGAGATAAGAAAAGAGTAAAGTTATGTTGTTGAATTAACATCCTGGCCTAATCCATTAGAGAGCATAGAGGATCAAGTTGGAGCTATCGGGGATGAGATGTCAGTATTGTGAAGGAGTGCATCAACACTAAGGCAAAACGATTGTAAGCTCTATCATTTATATATTAATGCAAAGTTGATTTCTTTCCCATATATATGTTGTGTTATAATCTCACATGTATATTATCAGATTACTTACTCACTGATATGGATCTATGGATAGTTTTCTGGTATCTTTGATGTTGTTGTATGTTTGATGTGTTTTTGCAGGTCTTCCATCAGAGATATTATTCCAGGCATCCATAGCTTCTAGGGAGAGTCTTATGACCTAGTTGTGACTCATTTGTTCTGGATCTAAACCATTTAGACCAGAGGAACAGCTTCTGTCCATATAAGGTGAAATATTACTTATAACAAATCGGGCGAATCCGCTGGGGAATCTACAAGCTTGATTTGATTTGATATTCCTCAGTCTTCAAACACTTGTCCGAATCCAAGCTCCAGTCTTCAATATTTTTAGTCAGATCTACCATTTGATTTAGTAAAGTTTTGGTTTGAAATCATAAGATCTCTTCATATCTGAGCCACCTTGACTTTATATGCTTTGTATTACTGTTGATTCATCAGTTTTAATAGTGTTTTTTCAACTTCTAGCTTGAAATTTTCACACTCCTTGTGTTCTGGATTTTTACAGGGAACCACACATGTTTTGTAGGCAATACATGGTGCCACCCATTGAACATAGTTATCCATAGGCAGTGCCACCACCTGAGTAAAGAAAGAAAGAAGTGGTGTTGCATCAAAAACCACTATGTCAGTAACCCTTTTAGCGCGGTGCCAGGTAGGCCCTATTTTAGACCTTGTTTTTTTATTTTTTGCAAAAATAGATTTTGGTTTTGCTTTCAGCCCTGTACGGTCAAGGCTTGTTTCTATAAATCTGAGTGATCATGGTTGGAATTCTCTAGCGGTAAAATCTTGTTTGTTTGAAAAATCCAATAGTTACGTTAGGCTTGTTTATTATTCATTGCTTCCACGCTTGTTGTTTTTTACTTTGAAAGGAATAATTGAAAGTATTGTTTCAGTTAGGTCTCTTTTTTCATTCAATTGATAAACACTAAGAGAAGGGTTTCTTGAGATTTTCCTTGTTTTCCTTTTTCCATAGAGTTAGTGGGAGACTTATTTTCTGCTTTAAAAAAGAAAATGTTTTGTTGAGACTAGGTCATTGTTTTTAATGAGCTTAAGTCACTGGATCTCTGATTAGCTTCATAAGATTTCAGGATTTCTTTGTTATTTTGTCTCTTTTGCATCATAATCTCATCAAAAGAAAAAAATCAATATTTTAAGTTAGATTTTTCCATGTTTTAGAGAAAAATTGAAAAAATAGATTGCATATGCATATTGAGTGTTGGTTATTTTTCTTTTAGGAAAAGAGACTCTATCCCATCTAATTGCTTTCAAAAAATTAGTTTGGAGTGTGTTGCTTGTTTTCTTTCTCGATTCAAGATTTGTTTGAGAAAAGTTTTGGTTTCAAAGAAAAATTGAAAAGAAAAAGAACCTCTCTCCTTCCCACAATTAGGCATAATCTGAATGGTAAAGTGAATGAACGTGCATCTCATCTTTGCATGGTTTTACTTTTTCTGTCAAAATATCATGCATTCACCTAACCATCCACTTTAAAATTAACGGTATATTTAGGCCTAAAAATTGTATATAAATTTGAGTGATAGGTTAGAGACATGTTTGGGCATCGTTAAAAGTAGGATTTTTCATTACTTGTCTGCACTACAACTCGAGACTCACGCGGTTGTTCCACGTACCGTCAGTATATCGAATGACCTTTCATGTACCCTTGAGGTATATAGAAAGGTACTACATGTACTCGATTTTATATCAGAAGGCCCTTTGTGAACGGTTGTGCATTAGACATCACTACTACCGATTTGAGCTCCCACGTACCTTGCGTATATTGGGAGACCCCACTAGGATACGCTATCTATCTGAGAAAAACCCTTTGGTCGTCTTATGTGTTATACCCAAATCCTGTCACCACCATGTGATAACACCTTTGACTTACATGTTTTCCCTTAATCCTGGCACTTAGAGTGGAAACCAATGTTGTTTGTCAATTCTACATGAGAAAACTCAACACTGTGTTTTCCCTGTGACCCATGAGTGGTACTTTGCTTGCACCACCTGTATCCTGTTTTCCATAAGTGGTGCCATCACATTTGGTCTTTGGTCCATAAGAGTTTCTCATCTAAACCACTCTGTCATAAGAGAAGAAAAGCGGTACCCTGGGTAAAATGGGAAAAAGAGAAGTTTCTCGAGGATTCTAGATTATGAGCCTTGTGTCCTCCCTTATCCCTATCATTGTGGGTCAGTTGAGCTTGAGATCCCCCATAATAGGATCTTAGAGGCAACCTCATCCACAATTATCTCAACTATTCCTATCCATTGAGCCTTATAAATAAAATCTCATGCCCATGGTTGAGGGCGAGAACTATAGAGGTATTGTTATGCTGTTGGATTGACCACTTAGTCCAAGCCATTGGAGAGAATAAAGAGCAAAGTTGGAGCTTATGGGGATGAAGTGTTTGTCTCATGGAGATGCCTATCGACACTAAGGAAATGGTTGTAAGCTTCTCCATACATATTTAATGCAAAGATGATTTCCATCCCACATTATTGTTGTTTTGATTTCACATGTACATGTTGTTAAATTCCTTAGTCACTAACATGGATAATTAGATGATTTCCCGGTAGCTTTGATGTGTTTTCATGTTTGATCTATTTGCAGGTACACAGGTTCACTATCAAAGCAGCATTCCAGCTATCTACGGCATCCAGGGAAGGTATTCATCCTTTGTCGTTCACTCATTTGTTTTGGATCTGAACCATTCAGGCCATAGGAGCAGCTTCTGTCTGAAGAAGGTGAAATATTCCTGGTTACAAATCTGGTGACTCCACTGGGGATTGATACATATATCAGTTGATCCGATCTTCCTCAGTTCTTAAACTCTTGTATGAATCTAGGATCCATCTCCAACTCTCTTAAGTCAGATCTGCTATCTGACTAAAAGAATTTTGGTTTGAAACTTTTGGATCTATTCAGATCTGAAGTATTTCAACTTTTTATGCTCTTTTTTACTATCAATCCATCAATTTTTTCTTGATCTGATCTTTTTCTAACTTGATCTTTCGTTCTCCTTTGTGTTTGGGATCTATACAGGGAACTGCTCTTATGCTATTGGTGAGAAGCGGTGCCACCACCTGAAACCTGTTGGCAGTACGTGGTGCCATCGCCTGAGTCCTATTATCCAGAAGTGGTGCTCGTCCAGAACCGCTCTGTCAAGACCCTTCTAGCACAGTGCTAGGTAGGCCTTATTCCAAGACTACGTTTTTCTCATTTTTGCAAAAAAATTGAGTTGATTTGCTTTCATCCCTGCACTGTCATGCTTGTGTGTTAGAATCTGATGCTTATGGTTTGAAATTCTGTGGTAAAATATCGATTTGATTGAAGAATCCAAAAGCTAGATTATGATTGTTGATTGTCCATTCTCTTATGTGCTTGTTGGTTGTGTTTATGAAAGAATTTCTTTTTCAAAAGCTTAGGTGTTAGCGAGCTCTCTTTTCATTTCTGTTATATAGACTGAAAGAAAAACGTTTAATTAGCATCTTGATTTCATTTTTTGTTTCCATAGAAGAATTCTTTTTTCTTGTTTAAAAAGAAAATTTTTCACTGAGATTAGGTCATTATCATTAGTGAGCATAAGACATTGGATCTCTGATTGGCCTCACAAGCTTTCAGGTTCTCTATGTTCTTTTGTATCTTCTGCATTAGTACTATCTCATCAAAATAAAAAATATTGTAGTTTTAAGTTACATCTATCTATGCTTTAAGAAAAATCGAAAAATAGAGTGCATATGCATATAGTGTGCTTCTTGTTTTTCTTTTAGGAAAAGAGACTCCTCCCCTTTTGATTGCTTTCAGAAAAGAGAAATGAATTTGGAAAGTGCTGCTTGTCTTTGATTTTGTGTTCAATATTGTTGTTTGCAAATTTTTGGTTTTGAAGCAAAATAAAAATACTCTCTTTCCCTCCCGTAGGTAGGCATACCACGAACGGTAAAGTGAAATATTTGCATATGCATATTGCATGGTTTTACTTTTTTCTGTCAACAATCCATGCATTCACCTAACTGTACACTTTAAAATTAATGGTAGTTATAGGTTAAAATTTACATAGAAATTTGAGTGATAGGTTAGAGACGTGTTCAAGCATCGTTAAGCGTAGGAGTTGTTGTTACTCGTCCGCATTACATCCCGAGACTCACATGGTTCTTCCACGTATCGTCGGTATATAGAATGACCTTTCACGTACCCTTGAGGTATATAGAAAGGTACTTCACATACTCGATTGTATATTGGAAGGCCCCTTGTGTACGGTTATGCATTAGACAACACTACTACTGATTTGAGTTCCCACGTACCTTGTGTATATCGAGAGACCCCACTAGGATACCTTATCCATCTGAGGAAATCCCTTTGGTCATGTTGCTTGGATCCATACACCAAAAACAACATTCAGGGAGATTACTATGCATGTACCCTTGAGGTATATCACGAGTGGCACCTTCTTGACAATCCTGGTGAGAGACCTGACTATCTGAAACCCTCCTGTCATTTAAAGTTTGCTTGTGTGACCTATAGCTTGAGTAGGGAAATTTCTGGTGTGTTTTCTAGTTTTTGAGACCCTAGGTTAGATAGGAGATGTACAAACTAGATGAGCTAAGACAATCCAGAAGAGTACGAGGCTTTCCACTCAATTTTATTCATGTTTCAGGAGAAAATCCAATGGAAGCTATCGACCAAGGAGCTACTACCACCTCCCAAGTGGGAGATAATGTGGTTGTATAAAGTTGAGGACCATATCCTTCACACTCACCTCCCTTGGTCCAACAACCTTCTCGGGGTAATACTTCATTCCATTCTCCCATAGAAGTTAATGTTGAAGATACTACCCATCCGGATTATGGTCCCAATGCTCCATTTTGGGATACTTCTATAGGACAAGCCATTGCCTCATTTGGCACCCATTCAAACTTTTCTGAAGAAGTTTCTTTAGATGAAGAAGAACATAGACAATACCACACATCCATTCTCTGTGCAGAGGAGATTGAAAAAAAAATAGATGGCATATTGGGCACACAACCATCACATTCCACAGTTGTTCCTGTGGGATACTGTTCACTTGTCGATTCTATGAGATCCATTGAACCGATTATAGATCGCATAGTAACTCCACACAACCTAGGTCAAACTACCAACCCCACCACCTCCCATATTATGTATGTTCTCAATCATCCCAGGTCTTTCGCACCTGGGGCTCAACCTTCAATTCTTGTTTCATCATTACCTTCTAGTGTCGATGAGTAACCCCCAGCACGACCTACGTTATCTGGAACCGGAATTGTATCTAGTCTATAGAGAAATATACACTTTATGTCCCTCCCACCCACACTAATGTGGTTAATCCCCCATCTAGTTTAAGTCAGCCCTTGGGGGCACAACCTGTAACCAGTCAAACCTCTTGGGGTTATAGTTATACAACAAATCAAATACCTGTAGGAAACATTAATTATCCACCCAATCCTACAGGAATCCCTTATGTTGGAATTCCATATCCTAGTAATAATTTCATGCCATGGGGGCAACCTAACTGGTCCTACATGCCAGCTATGGAGGGGATACCTATACATACTGCGAGAGGTGTCGAAGGACCACCTTATGGATTTCCTCCCCCTAGGGGGCCTAATGGTTCTTGAGGGCTTGGTGGATTTCTTCCTTATGGTCCTAATGGTCCTGGTGGTCCTCGGGGGCCTGGTGGCATTCCTCCTAATGGCCCTGGAAGGCCTAGTGGCCCTCCTCCTAATGGTTCTGAAGGCTCTGGAGGTTTACCTCCTAGTGGTCCAGGAGGGTCTAGCGGTCCCCCTCCTAGTGGTCCTGGTGGTCCTGGTGGTCCCAATGGTCCTAGTGGTTTCGGAGGACCTGGTGGCCCTCCTCTTGGAGGCTCTGGTAGTCCTAATAGTCTTGATCCTAGAAATCAACCCCCTGTAGGAAAAAATTTCAGTGGCTCTTTGTCACAACAACCTGTCTATCAGTCTACTTATGGTCCTACTGGTAACTATATGCCATATCAATATTACTAGTAGGTGCAACTTTAGACTTGCCTGATTTGTCCAAGTTGATTAATGACCCCTCGTGGCCTCTCATTCTAGTAAAGTTACCATCAGACATTCCAAAGTTATATGGGAAGCGAGGAGATGATCCCAAAAACCATGTCATGACATTCCATCTATGGTGTTCTTCAAACTCCCTTATCGATGATTCGGTTTGTTTAAGACTCTTTCAACGAACTTTGACCGGTAGATCCGCAAAATGGTATATTGAACTTCCACAATACTCGTTTGTGGATTTTGGCTCGTTGGAAACTGTATTTCTTACACACTTTCAGCTTCTTATTCATTATGAAATGGGTACTGACCTCTTAACTTCTCTACGACAAAACAAATCCACCCACATATCCGATCATATCCATGAGTGGAGAAGGCGGAGAAGACTCATCAAGGCTCCTATTCTGGATCAGTTATTAGCTTATTGGTTTACCAAATCTTTGTTTCCTCTGATTTCCCAAGATGTGGCTATGGGCGGTGCCATTACTAAAGAGAAAGCCATTAGTCGAGCCCAGTATCTGGACTTGGTCTATTCCAAATCCAAAACTTTGTATGACTTGATTCCTCAAGCTCCTTGCCCAAGCATCGATCCTGCAAAGCCACCACCAGAAGTCCCTATTGATGGGATTGTTGGTTCAATCCAGTCCCCATCAGCAGCAAAACCTGCCAAGCAACCCCAGACTGCCACCCCTACTCCTTCAACTCCTAAGGTTTTCGTCGAGTTTAATTCTATTCAGAGTATTCAAACCTCTGGCAATAATAAAAAGAAAGGTAAAAGTAAAAATAAAAAACCTGGAAACCAATAGGAGAACCCAAAACTAACCAACAATGAAAACGATAAAGGGAAAAGAAAAGAAAAATATCCATGTCTGGTATGTGAAGGTGACCATTTCACAAAAGAGTGTCCCCGCCGAGACGAAATCACCCAATTTTTTAAAACAAATCCATCATCCACAGTTCTCACGGATCCTTTTCCCTCTCAAAAACAACTGATAGACCACATGTCTAATTAGGGAAACTCTATTTCGTCAGAGGAAATTCGTATGATGTCCTCGAATACCATTAGTCTACAAACTCGAAGACATAATTATGAAAAACCCACAGACAAGAAGGAAGACCATTCTTCTTCATAGAAAGCTCCCTCTACTGGTTCTCTTGAATCCTCATCTACTATCCCCCTAACCATTGAGAAGCCTACTCTCGATATGATTTTGCATCCACCCAAGAGTACTCTTAGGAAGGCTGTCTTTAACCCTAATGCCCAAGCTGCTCAATTTTATAATGTAGTTGAATATCTCACTCAGGAACCATGTGCAATGTCTACCTTGGAAGTGCTCCAAAGTTGTCCTACACAACGCAAAAACCTATTAACTGCGTTAGGAGATTTAGACCTGAACAATTCTAATTTGATTCATTTCAATGTCAAGAACTATAAGTCTAGACTACCTCACAAACTTGCTTTCCAAATCATCACGAAAGTAGTCAGAAAAAAAGTCTTTAGGACTGTCTTAGACGAAGGAGATTCAACTTCGATTTTGTCCATGTCTTGTTGGAAATCTATAGGCTCTCCCAAGCTTGTAACATCACCTACGACTATGAAAGCCTTTGATGGATGAGGTTTTCAGCCCCACGGTCTCATATCAGCCCTTGCAGTTGATATTGGGGGGAAAACTGTTTCTATTCAAGTAGAAGTAGTGGACGCCCAGTTAGATTACAACCTCCTTCTAGGAAGAAATTGGTTTTACACCATGACTGCTGTCACTTCGATAGTATTCTGAACAATCCAATTTCCACATCTAGGGAGAACTATTAACATATTTCAGCTTGATTTCTATACGCCGAATGTTACAACCTCTATAGCTAATAACATCCCTATGTTAGGACAGTCCCCTCCTCCTTACCAGTCGATGGGGGTAGGCCTATTGAGGGATTATCCGTTATGGGGATTTTTCCATCCACTCCTCCTAACACAAACACAACAACAATGAATATGATTGCGTCATTTGATTGTGAGCCCAAGGGAAAACAAATTTGTGAGTCTGGCTCATTGAATCCACATGAATAAATGTACAACACCATTCAAACCCTTTCTGATGATCACACTAATGAGCTTCATCTGGTGGCTTCGAATCCTTACCACCTACCTTACTAGTTAGAACCATATCTTCATTTTCTAGATTATCTCTCTGAGACTTTTCCTTGTGACGAGTCCATTATGGAGATTATGAATACGAATGAGTCCATCTGGGAAGATCACCATCATAGATCCCTATTCCTCCCCAACACCAGTTCGGTTAACCATGACTTTGCATCCTTGTTTTCCACTGATATTGTCAACACACCTCAAAGTCCTATATTGTTGCAAGACACAGATTCTAAAGGAAACCTTTGCAACATTACTCAGACAAATCCGATTGACATATCAGCCAAGCCTGGTATCATCGAGCATGTTCATGTTGGGAAAAACTAATCTGTAGATGAATCTGAAGCATACAAGGCACTTTTCAAAGAATTCCACGATACTTTTTCCTGGTCTTATGAAGAAATTTCGAGGATATACCCATCCATTGTGGTCCATGAAATTAAAACCTATCCCACGGCTAAACCTGTCAAGAAAAAACTAAGGCAAGTCCATCCACGGGAGGCCACAACTATTAAAGCCGAGATAGAGAAACTTCTCAAAGATCGGTTTATTTATCCCGTACCCCTGACGGAATGGGTATTGAACATTGTCCTTGTCAATAAAAAGCAGGGCACCATTAGAGTCTGTATCGATTTTAGAGACTTGAATAAATCTTGTCCCAAGGACAACTTTCCTACTCCACATATCGATCAGATAATCGACAACTGTACTGGAAGTGTCATATTCTCATTTATGGATGGATTTTCTAGCTGTAATCAGATTGAGACATTACCCATCGATCAACACAAGACGACATTCATTTGCCCATGGGGAACCTTTGCATATAAGAAGTTACCTTTTGGCTTCAAAAATGCTGGAGCCACTTTCCATCGTGTGATGTCCTATGCGTTTCACAATATCAAACATATTGTTGAACCATACCTTGATGACCTCCCTGCTCATACACAGTGACGGGAGGACCACCCTGGTCATCTTAGAGATATTTTCCAGAGATGTCATCATTATAATATACGGCTCAACCCGCATAAATTTGTTTTTTGCGTTGAGGCAGGACATCTGTTAGGTTTTGTGGTCTTTAACTATGGAATCTAGATAAACCCTTTGAAAATTGCCACCATTTTAGCTCTACCAGCCCCAACCAATCTTCTCAAACTCCAAATTTTGCAAGGGAAGGAAAAATTTCTCCGTCATTTCGTGTGTAATTTTGCAGAGAAAACACACAGTTATATGCGTCTCCTCAAGAAGGACACTCTGTTCTTCTGGGATGACCAAGCCCAATGTGCCTTTGATAATCTCAAATATGCTCTGACTCATTCACCTATGATACACCCCCCAGATTATTCAAAGGAATTTCTCTTGTATATTGCTACCTCCGCTACTACCATCTCTATGGTTTTGGTGCATGAAAATCCCAATGGTCAGAAGCACGTGATTTACTATGTTAGTAATAATCTTATGGATTCTGAAACCTAATATTCATGTGTGGAGAAATTAGCATTAGCCATGGTCATTGCTGTACAAAAATTTCATCACTGCATTTTTCTCTGCACAACCACTGTATTGGCAGACTAGAACCCTATGTATTACATCCTGACTCGTCGGGTGCTCAGGGGCAGGTACTCCTGATGGATAGTCATACTATAGGAGTTTGATCTGGAATTTTCCCAAAGCCACATCAAATAAATCCTTGTTCTTTTCCGATCTCATGTGTGATCTTCCCTATGCTTCGATAGAATCTGAGCCCAGTGATTCATTTCCAGATGAATTCCTATTCCTGATATGCACTTCTGAAACATGATATGGATATATGCTTATTTATCTCCAAACACAAAGATTTCAACCAAATCTATCGCGTGATGATCACCGCCGTATCCGTCACCATGTGAAATACTACCTCATCCTGAATGATACCTTGTATAGACATGGGATTGATTCTATTCTCCAGCGATGCCTCACCCATAAGGAAGCTGAACATGTGTTGAATGATTGCCACTTTGGAGCATGTGGCGGTCATTTATCTGGGATGGCTATAGCCCAGAAAATCCTTTGCGTTGGCTATTTCTGGCCTTCAATATTTAAAGACTGGCATGAGGCTGTTAAGAAATTCCCACCTTGTCAACATTTTTATCCCAAAAAGTGTTTGCATCCTGCTCCGCTACACCCCGTCATTTTCGTTGACCCATTTTCCAAATGGGGGATTAATTATATGCATTGTAAGCCTACCTCAGCCGGGGGGCATGGTTACATCATCGTAGCCATTGATTATTTTACAAAGTAGGTTGAGGCCATGCCTACATATGTGGAAGATGGTAATACTGCCGCTCTCTTCCTATTCAATCATATCATAGCTAGATTTGGAGTCTCGTAGTCCATTATTACTGATCACATATCATATTTCCGTAATCAAATGATGGAGGAACTAAGTGCCAAGCTAGGTTTTCACCATGAAAACTCTATGCCATATTATATACAAGAGAATGGTCAAGTAGAGGCCATCAACAAAGTTTTGAAAACTATGCTTCGTCGGATGGTTGGAGATCACAAATCCAACTGGCACCACATTCTTTTCTCCACTCTTTGGGCTTACAAGACTTCGGTGAAAATAGCTACTGGTTTCACACCTTTCCAACTTTTCTATGGACTCAAAGCTGTCTTACCGATCCAATGTCAGATTCCATCCTTAAAACTTGTTGTCGAACTTCTCCCAGACACCTCCGTAGAGGAAGAGAGATTTTTGTACTTGAACAACCTTGATGAAACTAGGAGAGATGCTACCTTGGCTAATGAGGCACATAATAAATGTGTCAAGGCACAGTATGATAAATCCATCCAACCTCCTGCCTTTAATGAGGGTGACCTAGTTTTGACTTACGACCAGAGATATGACAAACTAGGGAAAGGAAAGTTAGAGTCCATGTGGTACGGTCCTTTCATCATTTGTAAATTTTTAGAGAAAGCGGCCTACGAGCTCGTTGACTATGATGGAATCCCTTTAGGGAAGCCTAGCAATGGGTTGTACCTAAATAGGTACTATGCCTAGGTCTTTCTTGGATAGTATCTTGTATATATATATATATATATATTGCTTGACTTTCAGTGTGCTTTTAGTATTTTCAATATGGTTTTGAGTTTAGTGTCTGCATCTATTTATACCATGTTTTGGTCATGCAAAGTAGATGGCTTTCTACAGCTTTATTGATGGTGCTTTCTGCCACACCTTGAATCTTTCCTCGGCTGCTTGGGTCCTCTGTTCCCCAGCTAAATATTTGGCCAGTTCAGGAGTGGATTGTATTGGTCCTACTACCAACAACATCACTGAGTATCGAGCAGTCATAGGTCTTCTGACTAAAGCTGCCTCCCAAGGTGTTCGCAATATGGTAGTCTTGATGGACTCACAACTCGTGGTTTGTCATCTAAACCATGTTTATACCATTAGAAATCATGTGCTTCCCAACCTCTTCCAGAGGGTACGCTTTTTATAAAGGTCATTCGAAACCATCACCTATAGGCATATCCCTAGGGAACATAATGTAGTTGCTGACTCATTAGCTAATTACATCCTAGATTGGCATTATGCATATTTCCCATTCATGACGTTAAAATCAAACATGGTTCATTGTAAATAAACAATTAAAGACACATAAAACTCATCTAAAATACATCCACCATTTGAGACATAAAAACACCAGGTAAAAGTCAGTATATATATATATATGAACACATTTACAAAAAATAGGTCACAAGATCTCATCTGAAGCATGTAGGCTTTCAGGTAAAAATCACCATACAAAATCCTGAAGCTATCAACTTTTAGTAGATACATCATGCATACATCATCTAGTGATGCTCGTGGTAGCACATCACTGCCCGGGCTACTCTACGTAGCAGTCTGCTAAATTGACCCAGTACTCCTACTGTAGGTCTCTGATACCTCAGAGGGAGGTCATCAATGGAAGCATCATGGATGTTTAGCGTCAACCTCTCCAGGTTTTCCTCTAAATCCCTAGTCACATCATCACCCTACGGTACGAAGTGGGCTCCAGCTCGTTTATCCAATGGGGAAGCTGTTAAATTTTCATATGCTAAGCTAGATCATTAGTATTTCATTTCATATTCATAAAAAAATAATATAAACAGGATCATTGAAAGATAGACAAGCACAACCATACAAAAGGAACACAAGGATTTATCCTGGGAAAACCCTAAAGGGAAAAACCTAGCAAAATATTCCTCAATATAGATGCCCCAAAAGATAAAAGATAAAACCAACAAGGAGATCAAATCCTGATCCTCCTCCTTCTCCAAATACTTCTCTCTCCTCTCCACTAATGCGTTATACAAGTGAGAGTGTGTGTTCCAAATGAGGAGCACTACACCTCTATTTATATTCATCCGTTCACTTAAGTTAACTCATCTGTCATGTAGGCTCGAGTTAATCATGTAGGCTCGAGTTACACATGTAGGCTCAAGTAACCACACTGGGGTGCTAATGACCCACCTTTACAATTAGAGGGGACTGCCTCATGACTCTTAGTAGTTCTTCCGATTAGGAGCATCGGGGTACAAAGTAATACAATTGCTTCTCCCAGTAGGACCATCGAGGACCACAACGACATACATATAGAATATTCTTCGAAGTTACAATATTTCAACACTCCCCCTTAACGAGAAGGGTATTCTATAACAACATCAACAACAACAATAGGAGAGAGATAGAGGACATCATCAACATCATCAGGGTGATAAATCTATAAATCATTGGAAGCTTTTCAACATCATGTAATCTTCATATTCAATCTTTAGTCTTCAACATCATAAGTAATTTGACCGCTTCAATCAGCAACATCTTCAGCATCTTGAATCTTCAATCAGCAGCAACATCTTCGGCACTTTGACCTTTCAATCAGCAACATCTTCTTCAACACTTTGACCTTTCTATCAGCAACAACATCATCATCATACTCTGATCTTTCGATCAGAAACATCATCAAAACATAATTAAAACATCAACATCATCATCATCAAAATATCAGCATCAAAATATCATCATCGTCATACTCTGATCTTTCAATCAGAATCATCATTATCATTAGCCTCTGATCTTTCGATCAGAAACATCATCAACCAAACATAATAATACTCTAACATCAACTCATCATCATATTCTGATCTTTCGATCAGTACTTCATCATCATCATACTTTGATAATACGGCATCATCATCATCAGGATCTCATCATCATCACATTCTGATCTTTCGATCAGAAACATCATCATCGTCATCGCATTCTGATCTTTCGATCAGAAAACATCATCATCAGCAGCAACATCATAATCATAAGCAACTTCTGATCTTCCGATCAAAAAACATCATCATCATCATATTCTGATCTTTCGATCAGAGAACATCATCATCAGCAACTTCTGATCTTTCGATCAGAGAAACATCATCATCAGCAACTTCTGATCTTTCGATCAGAGAAACATCATCATCATCATATTCTGATCTTTCGATCAGAGAACATCATCATTGTCAGCAACAGCATCATCATCATATTCTAATCTTTCAATCAGAGAACATCATCATCAGCAGCAACTTCTGATCTTTCGATTAGAGAAACATCATCATCATCATGTTCTAATCTTTTGATCAGAGAACATCATCATCAGCAGCAACAGCATCATCATCATATTCTGATATTTTAATCAAAGAACATCATCATCAGCAGCAACTTCTAATCTTTCGATCAGAGAACATCATCATCATCAGCAACATCTGATCTTTCGATCAGAAACATCATCATCATCATCACACTCTGATCTATCGATCAGAAACATCATCATCATCATCACACTCTGATCTTTCGATAAGGAAACATCATCATCAGCAGCAGCAGCCCACAGTACAAAGACAAAGAAGTCTTTGGATCTCTTTTAGACTCAAAATCCAAGGATGATGCAATCCTATCACATTCTCGACAACCGAGGTCACTGGATCCGTTCTGAACTGAGGTTCAAGGATGATGCAATCCTGCCACATTCTCGATGACCGAAGTTACACCAGATCCATTCTAAACTGAAGTTCAAGGATGATACAATCCTGCCACATTCTCGATGACCGAAGTTACAATAGATCCGTTCTGAGCCAAAGTTCAAGGATGATACAATCCTGCCACATTCTCGATGACCAAAGTTACACCGGATCCATTCTGAACTGAATTTCAAGGATGATACAATCCTGCCACATTCTTGATGACCGAAGTTACACTGGATCTGTTCTGAACTGAAGTTCAAGGATGATACAATCCTACCACATTCTCGATGACCGAAGTTACACCAGATCCGTTCTGAACTGAAGTTCAAGGATGATACATTCCTACCACATTCTTGATGACCAAATTTACACCGGATCCATTCTGAACCAAAGTTCAAGGATGATACAATCCTACCACATTCTCGATGACCAAAGTTACACCAAATCTGTTCTGAACCGAAGTTCAAGGATGATACAATCCTACCACATTCTCGATGACCGAAGTTACATCGGATCCATTCTAAACCGAAGTTCAATGATGATACAATACTGCCACATTCTCGATGACCGAAGTTACACCGGATCCATTCTAAACTGAAGTTCAAGGATGATACAATCCTGCCACATTCTCGATGACCGAAGTTACACTGGATCCGTTCTGAACCAGAGTTCAAGGATGATACAATCCTGCCACATTCTCAATGACCAAGGTCACCGGATCACTTCTGGACATTTGTCCCAGGATGATACAATCCCTCTTCATTCTCGAAGACTGAGGTCTCCAGATCAATTCTGGACATATGTCCTAGGATGATACAATCCCTCTTCATTCTCGAAGACCAAGGTCTCTGGATCACTTTAGGGAAGGTTCCCAGGGATGATACAATCCCACTGCAACATCACTACTCCCCCTTTCAGGGAAGGTCTTTCTGAACCACACCAAGCTTGTCTCAAAAGTGTTCGAACTTTACTTAGGACAGAGGTTCCATAAGCACATCATCATCTAAACCATCATCATCTACATCTTCAGCATGTGAATACCAAACTATCACCATCTATATCTCCAGTATGTAAATACTGAAAGCATCATCATCTATATCTTCAGTATAGAAATACTGAAAGCATCATCATCTCTATATTCAGTATAGAAATATGGAATCACCATCATCTGCATCTACAGTATGTAAAAACATCATCTATATCTTCAGTATGGAAATACTGAAGCATCATCATCTCCTTCTTATCTCGTGTGTAGAAATACTAGATTTCTATGTGTTACGACGGAACACAGGGTTCTCTGTCATCACAACTATGGTTATCACATAGAATCACGGTAGTGTCCAACTCTAGGTTGAATAATCCTGACATCGGCTTATGAAGCCATATGGCTTCACAACTAGTAGAGTAAGCTACTAAATATTCTACTCCAGCTGTGCTTAGAGCAACACTAGACTGCTTTCTGCTAAACCATGAAATCATAGCAGATCCCAGACTATAACATCCACCTGATGTACTTTTTCTATCTGAGATACTTCCAGCCCAATCTGCATCTGTGTAGCCATACAATCTATACTCATGGCTACCATCATAGTATAGACCAAGGTCTATAGTCCCTTTTATATATCTCACCACATGTTTTCCAGCTACTAGGTGAACCCATCTTGGTTGAACAAGATATTGACTTAAGGTGTTCACGGCAAAACAAATGCATGGTCTGGTGTTTGTTAAGTACATCAATGAACCAATGATCTATCTGTAATGAGTCGCATCCACTAATTCTGATGAATTATCAGCTAACAGTTTCAGGTTCGAGTCCATGGGTGTGGCCATGGCTTTGCATTCCAACATATTGAATTTCTTCAATATCTCTACTGCATACTTTCCCTGGTTGAGAAATATTTCTTCTAAACTTTGCCATACTTCCAAACCTATGAAATAATGCATTAACCCAAGGTCTTTCATCTCAAATTATTCTGCTATTTTCTTCTTTCTTTCCATGATCTATTTCTCATTCTCTGTCAAGAATAAGTCATCCACATATAATAACAGGATGACAGGTTCATCTTCTACAACCTTGGGATAAAGGTTAGGATCAGCTCTACTCTTGGTAAAGCCCATAATTGACAGGAAATTGTCTATCCTTCCATACCAATATTTGGGAGCTTGCTTCATTCCATAGAGGGCCTTCTTCAACTTACATATATGAGTCCATCTGTCTTCAACTTCAAATCCTTGTGACTATTCGATGTAAAACTCTTCCCCAATCATACCATTAAGGAAGGTTTGTCTTTACTTCATCATGGAAGCAACTACCATCATAGTTCTGAAGGAAGTGTACCTTGATTTCTGGAGTAAGTGTCTCTTCAGAATTAATTCCCTCTTTCTTATAGAAACTTCTAGCCACAAGTCTTTCCTTACTTCTATCAGCAACATATTTTATCTTGCAAATCCATTTGTAAGATATCACATTCTTTCTTTCTAGTTTGAGTACTATATCCCAAACATCATTCTAGTATTCTTTCATCATAACATCTTCCATGAGTTCGTCTTGTTAGATCATCAACATATCCTAGTCTACTGCATTCAACTTTGAAGGTTGGAACCCACTTTACTCTTGGTAAAGTCTCGATCCATCAGGAGGTTGTCCATCATGTTGTACCGTGTCAAACTAAGATATCTTTTGTAGTCACTCCCCCTGAAGTGGAGTATTATCTTCCTTCTTCATTCTGTACAGGTGATTCTATGCTTGATATATACTGGTCAATATAGTATGTCATGTCATAGTCTATTCTTTCTGAGGCAAATCACGATTCTTGCTTTGTACACTTGTTCTTGCATATCCATATGGAAGATACTACGTACTTCCCTTTATGTCTCGAAATCATATCGTATACATCATTCTCCATAATCAACAGTTATTCTTTGATCATAGCTTCTTTCATAGCATTCTTTTCTTCATCTTGAGTTATCTCTCATACCCATGGTGGTCTTCATCCTTCGAGTTGGATCTACCGCTCTCTAAACCTCTTTCTTTTGTCATGGTGTCTCTAACCCTGGGAGCTTCAGATTCATGTTTATTGAATTGTCATCACTTGTTCTTCAGAACAAATCTCATCCTTCTTTTCTTTTAGGAGGTTCTACAGGACCTTTCCTACAATTCAAATGCACCAGTTGCATGGTTAGAACTACATATGCATAATGACAAATTCTTATGCATCATGCAACTATTTAGCCAATACAACATTCATCCATATCTCACAGAAAATTTCTATATGCCTTCCATCTCTACCATGACATCATTGAGATTGTGCACTATTCCAATATGTTAGCAAATAGGTTTCATTCTAGATAAGTAACAATGGATATTTGTATAGAACCATGAGCTACTTACCCATCACATGCATGCAAATGACACATCAACTAAATATAATCAAATGCATAACAAAACAATATCATTAAATGACAATTGAATACTTATCTTTTGTTTGTTTCATGGGTAGAATCCTTCTTTATCATTCTGCTTCATCATCTTCTTCATCCATGAAATCATCATTTCTTATCCAAATGATAAGATGGATAAGAGGTTCGTCAAGAATTGAGTTCTTCATATTCCTCATCGCTTGAGGGATCTTCTTTGAATGGTGAGAGCTTGATCTTCAATTTGCTCCCATCTTTCTTCTTCTCTTCTTATGAGACGAGCTTCTTCTTCTTCCCAGAGTCAACTGAAAGTAATCACTTCCTTTTCGCACACATTCCTCGCATGAATGAATCCCATGATCATGGGAGGCCATTCAAGGTGGCTATCACCACTTCTGCATTCTCTGCTTCTTTTTCTCCCGCTTCAAGATGTTATGCATTCTGGACATTCACATTCTTCAACTATTTTCTCAAATCCATATTTTGAATTATGTTCTTATCTTCAAATAGATTGATCAAGGAATCAAACATATTCGGTGTCTTTAGGGACGACACTTGTTGTACAAGTCGATCCATGATTGAATCAACAATGATCTTATTGGCCTTGATCAAGTTCTTCTTGTGTAAGGTTTTGAGGCTCATCTCCCTCTAGAACTGGAACCTCTCTACTCATGTAGGTGTCCAATTCATTTTCTTCAGAGAGATCAAATACTTCCAAGCTTACCATCAAGCTGATGTGATATATCACTTTGAAATGAGAACCTCAAATGCAAATAACAAAAGATTAGATCTTACCCATTTGAGGTGTCCATCCTGCTTCCGGAGCTGGCTGATCTAGGGTTTGTCAGAGAAACCCTAATTTTCAAAACTTGGAATATTTCAGATGTGATTGGATATAAATATAGATCTCTTCAAATGGATCTGTCCAATGTACTCCTTTTCCAAAAAAAGTGGAGGGAAGCTCCCGGAACAGGAAGCCCTAGTTTTCCAATTTCTTTTGCAGAAATTCCTATTACTGTTTCTGTGATATATCTGAAATTATAGCTCCTATATGTCTTAAATTTCTCACTGAGGTAACCTTGCATGTCCCTGATCCAAAGCCATAGGTTTCATCAGAATTGGTTTCACCAATTGGGATTTATGATCATTTTCCCAAGGTGACCTGTTACAGGACTTTTCAAAATAGTGAAGTTGTACGGAATACCACATGTCACTGGTTCATCTTCAGGTTCTTAAATTCCGACCACAGAAAGTAATGTCTGTTATTTTTCTGAAACATCTTCAGGAATTCAATTTGGACCTCTGTATCCCACGCTACAGCAATTCTCCCCAGGTGTCATGTTTAGGGATGAATTCTGGTAGAGGCTAGAACCCTAACTTGGAGGGATCATATCTCCCAGAAAATAGTGAATCTGAGGCTGAATTTTGGACACAGTATAAATCAGGATTCTATATTCGACATCTACAATTTTCAACTCCTGAGCCTTTTCCAATCTCAGGATATAGTGAATGTACCAAAACTTAGCATTTTTAGTATTTAGGGTTTTTCCAGAACTGGGCCAAACTAGGATTTGACTTTCCCGGAGTTTCACCCAACCAAATTTCTTGATCCATGTCTCTAAACTTCGATTTTGATGAGGAGAAAAATCCTATGCTGGGCTCACTCAAAAATTCTTCTTCTGTAGAAAGCCCTAATTTTCCGCACCAAAACTGAAAATGCTCGGAATAGAATTCCGCTTCGAAAGAAAGATGCGCCCTTCAATCGAGAGTCAGTATAGCCTTCTTTTGTTGATCGATAATGGATAGAGACCCAAAAAATAAGAATCCCTAGATTCTTTATCTGCACAATTTCTTCTTTCAGGGTGCCTCTGATACCATGTTAAATTTTCATATGCTAAGCTAGATCATTAGTATTTCATTTCATATTCATAACAAAATCATATAAACAAGATCACTGAAAGATAGACAAGAAAAACCATAAAAAAGGAACACAAGGATTTATCCTAGGAAAACCCTAAAGGGAAAAACCCAGCAAAATATTCCTCAATATAGATGCCCCAAAAGATAAAAGATAAAACCAACAAGGAGATCACAGCCTGATCCTCCTCCTTCTCCAGATACTTCTCTCTCCTCTCCACTAATGCGCTATACAAGTGAGAGTGTGTGTTCCAAATGAGGAGCAATACACCTCTATTTATATTCATCCGTTCACTTAAGTTAACTCATCTTTCATGTAGGATCGAGTTACACATGTAGGCCCAAGTAACCACACTGGGGTGCTAATGACCCACCTTTACAATTAGAGGGGACTACCTCATGACTCTTATTAGTTCTTCCGATTAGGAGAATCGGGGTACAAAGTAATACAAGTGGTTCTCCCGGTAGGACCATCGGGGACCACAAATAAATACATATAGAATATTCTTCGAAGTTACAATATTTCAACAGAAGCTCCCCCAGGTCCTGCTGCTCCAACATCTGCATGAAAATATTCGGGTCTCGTTACTTAACATAAAAAATATAAAACATCAAAAAACATAAAATCATTATTTCCATTTTAGGGTTTCTTGCTTCTTACCGATGTCACCCCACTGTCCACCAGGTGGGAGCGGTAGATCAGGGTCTCCGCCGAAGTCTGTACCTACATAAGCATAATCCTCCACCATGAGGATCTAATCTCTCAGCCATCGAAAGAACAGGTCACCGAACTTCACCTTCCCCTTGCCCACTCCAGTATGGGCCATAATATGGACCCACCTTTGCATGTGAGGGTCCTGTGCTCTCATCTCTTTAAAGACCACCTGGGGTCTCATCTGTGGTACCCGCTCGAATAATAAGCAGGCTAGAATGGAACCAAAACCGAACTACTTGAGTTCCCCCTGCTGACACTTCATCGGCTGATCCTTGAATATCGAAAGCAGGGCTTCTGCCCAGTTGAAGACTATAGGTGCCATGGCCTCTATGGCATAAAGCATATGTGCCCTAGAATCCTGTTGCACTCCCTGGCTTCTCGCCACTCTCTGCATAGTAAATAATATAGTCCATAGAGGTCCGTCCATCACTGCCTTTATGGGGATTTTATTCCCCGATGTCCTTGTCCCAGGGACATTGTGACAGTTTATCAACTCCTGTCTAGTTATGTCCCCTCCGTGGGAACTAGTTAGCGATATAGGATCACCCCGTCTGGAAAGGCCAGTAAGGAAGTAGATATCCTCTACCTCAACTGTCAGAATATGAGCCCCAACCTCAAAGTATTGTTGTTATGGATTCCACATCCAGAGTATATGCTCAAGCAATCACTCGTGTGATACCATACTGGGAGTCCGGAATAATTTTAGGAGTCCGTGTTCTCTTAATACGGCTCTGCAACCCGCATTCCTTTCGACGAAGGCGTCAATCGTTATCATGCTATCTCTCTTTCCATATGACCATTTTTTATCAGCTAGAACCTTCCAAAAACAATCACAAGATCCATTAGAATCATTCTTAATCTTTCAAATCAAATGAAATGGTCTCGTTTTTCTTGTGTAGTTAATTTTACATTTTCACGGCCGGCACCATCTGTGCACAGTTGAAGACAGGCAGTGGCACCATGCAATAACCCAAAATTTCATAAAAATTTAAAATTTTTATAGTGACATAAAATGTCCTAATCACAATTTAGTAACTGCTAGCAGTTAGCCGAAAATGAAACAGTTTAACAAATTTTAAGGATTAGTTTAACATACAGAAAAACTAATACAACTTTAATATTTATAATTTATATAAAATGACTTGCATTTAATTGCTGCTAGATGTACTGATGAATTACTTTTGTCAAGTAGGTGAGAAACCATGTTTGAAATCGGGGCTTACTTAGCATTCTGCTAACTCAAATGGACTGCTGGTTCTTACAGGTTCAGCAGGTAAGCGTATGATCAAGTAGAAGTTTATTTTGAATTATGTCGAGAAGTACTTCTTTAGCATGATAAGATGCTAGTATAAAAATTGATTATTAAGATGCAACACTCCGATGAGGTAAAGTAAATTCCTTCGTTGTTTTGGATCTATGATAGTATTTCAATTTAAGCCATAATGACTTTAATCCTTAACATAATTAATGTTGTTTTCAAGAATGATTTCTTCCAAGGTTTCTTTCTGTCGTAAAGATTATAGTACCTAGTCAATTATAGATTCTTACAGTGAGCATAGAGCTCATGATCTCGATAAAGTTTACAATGAAAGATTAGTTACTTAATACAAACTCTTTACAAAGGTTAGTCTTCATTCTTCTTGAAGACTCCTTCCTTTATCAGTAACAAATCTTTCTATGGAGAGGTTTAGAGATTTTCAGTTTATAAAATAAATCATAGTATCATTATCTTAACACTCTATTTATCCTTTACTAGTCCTGTAACAATACCAAACTTATTTGATTTGTTTGCAAATATGATTATCTTCTTGCACAGCTAGTGGACAAGCTATGTACATAGTATTGAGTTTATAACTACGGTGCAACTGATATTGTAATGCTACAATACTATAACGAGTTATACTTTACAATACTAGGCTATAACAAAATACAAACTTGTAATATAAGGTAGTTTCACTACCTAACAACTACTATCATAAGGTCGAACTAAAGGTAGAAAACATTATAAGTTTTGTTCCTATAATATACTAGTTCTAATGCATAGTATAAACAATAGTATGATTGACATAGTAAGCAATCATATGAACTATCCAAAAGATCGAACGCAAAGTTGACATGATGAGCAATCATATGAAATGTTATATTATGGTCGATAACGTTACTTGTATTATTGGAAAATGATATGCACTTTTATACTATAGTCGAAAACATGGTTTATATTATTGGCAATGATAAGTTTTATATTCAATATGTGCAGTGTTGACTATAGAAATCGACCCACACTTGGTTAAATTTCTGGAAGGGCACGTGGATAAGCATCCTCCATGCATTGGTTGACTTATAACGAAAAAACCCTATTCCTTTGCATTTCTCTCCGAGGGTTTGTCTTCCTGTACGCTGCGCTGTGAGAGTCCTTGCGGCCATGAGAGGACTGCAACTTCCTTGTTCATTGGCTCCGTAGTGTGCATTATGGTCCAAGTGGTTTAAACCTCTTCACTTGGCTCGAAGCCCGTAACTGGTTTTATCCTATGATTGATCATTCCTTGCCTCGGCATCGTGGAACTTGAGACTGTTTTCCTTGCTGTCTATGTCACAGAGTTGGATCAAGGGTTTGCTTGCTTCTCAGTTTAGATCACTTGAGATGGTGACTTTTTTCTTCTCAGCTCCAATTACTTCTTACTCATAGGTAAACACCTTTACTCTACTCGCATTTCCTTTTGCCAATTTATTTACTAGTTAGGGTTTTAATAAATTATGAACAGAGTTCTGAATATTGTTTGGTATTTAAACTTGCAGGCTCATGTTGAAAGCTCCAGACTTAAATGGAAATGCAAGCTCGTACTTCAGTTATCTTCGTGGGCTTCCAAATAGTAAGCCCCAGTCTCATCGTGGGTTCTCCCTGCTTGCGAAATGGGTTGTTGGATGAAGGTTCTTGTGGTTGGAAGTATGGCTTCGGATTCATCATTGGTTAAGATGTTTAGTTTTTTTGTATATTATCCATGTTTTAATTTAAAACCCTTGCGATACTTCGCTGGGTAGCACAAGCTTTTGAAATTGTGACGTATATGTGGTTTTGGTGAAACAGTTTCATCCTTACGGCTTAATGATGTAATGTTGTTTGTTTAAAATTATAAGGAAAACCTCCTTTAAGCTCTGAGTTTTTAAAAGACCTCTATCTCGTTCGCTTCAGTTTCTCTTTTACATTTGAACTTGAAGAAAGAATACTTTGGACTGGATTTACTCACCCTGTCAGTAATTTATTTAACTTACTGTTAATATAAAAGATTTATGTGTATTGGATTATTTAACAGGCTGGGGTTTCAACCCATCATTTCTACAAGCTATAAGCCTACCTTGATTTAAGGTTTATATTGCAAATGGTTAATGATTCTTGGTTTACTTTGTTCGTTATTTACATATGCATTTTATTTATTGCTACTCTATAAATTATAATTATTTTTAAGCATTGTTTAGAAGATATGGTTAAATTCTAGAACTTCGGCTTTTAAGGGTTAAAAGAAATATTGTAAACCCTACGGTTTATGAAATTCTTGTTTCTGCTTATAGCATTAATAACTCTGTTTTTCAAATAGAATAAAGAAAGATTATATGAATTATAGATATAAATATGATGCTAACTCTGTAAGAAAAGAAAAGATTCTAAACAGGTTTGCTTATAGTTTTTAGTTAAGAAAAAGCTTAGGTTTTTAATGCAGCATACTCAAAACTAGGGTAATATTGTCTCTCAGTAATTTTTGTAAAAAGGATTATAAAAGAATCCTTAGATCCTAGATAAGACACACTCTGGTATGTAAAGTTAATATTTATCAACTGTTTTATTATTTTCTTGTTACATGTTTTCTCAAATATTAGTTGTTTTACTTTACTATTGTTAACTATAATATCTTTTTTTTCTATCTGTATACTAATACTGTAATAATAGTAACATTTTCTATTTTCTTTATACTTGTGTTTTTGTTTAGTTGGCTGAAGTAAAGATAAGTGTAGACAATACATAACGCTTCTATTCAATGAAATTCATAGGCATTGAAATAAAATCTGTTTACTATTTACAATCAATGAAAGAATCATATCTACTGTTTACATTCCAATCAAAAAATCATTTCATTTACCTAAGACAATCCAACTGTGCTAAAGTACGACTTGAATCCAAGTGTGGAAAAACACAACTTGGAAATTTATTTTCTATTTATTTCTCTTATTTACATAATCATTTCCATTTCTACTATAATCTATAATTTCACTAAACTTAACATTACACAGTTACTTTTCATTCATAAACCCTAAACACAAACATGCCTGCAATAGATAAACTAAGAATTATTTAACTGAAGACATTAAAAATAAAATAGAACCTATTGAGGAAAAGACGACAATAGCTTAAGGAGGTTGTTCCTCCCAACCAAACTCCTGGAGAGCGCTCAAACAATGCTTCCTCCATACCCCCGAGCATGTTCCCGGTCTTCTTGGTTGAGAACTGAGTGCAGAATGCAACTGTAAAATCTCTGTCACCTAACTGGTTCAATTAGCTCAATAATAAAAATCTACTCTCAGTTGTATAATCTTCAACTTAAAATCTACAACTAGATCAATCTCAGCAGTTTACCCTCAAACACACTCCAGACTCCCCTCCATTGAATTTCTCTTGAGTAAATTCATTCACACTGAATGATCACCTCTCTAGAATGAGCAGCCTCAACTCTCTTCAATGGTAAATTTTATAGAGATGCCTAGGTCTTCTGGGTCAATTTTCATTAAGTGAGCCACCTACTCTGATTCCACTTTCTTGGGAAATCATGACCACAAATATAGGGAAGTTTCCACCTGCAACAGTTGGAAGTGGTTTGAGGATGCTGCCACATGTCATTTTTCTCTCCACCCAGTCCCCTCCACCAATTGACTAGTAAACACTATTTTAACAACTTCCCTAAGCTAGTCTGGTTGGAAAGAAATAACAGAGTCTTTAGGGACAAAGCAGGCACCCCGGCCCAAGTAGCCACTAAAGTTAAAGTCTTGATGGGGGAGCTGGTATCTTCAAAACCAAATCTCACCAATGAAGCCTCCCCGG
>LPNX010484124.1:737055-779022 GCA_001517045.1 Pseudotsuga menziesii
TGGAAAGCCCCAGTTCTTGGATCCCCTTTCTTTGTCTGGGAAGAAAATCTTAGAAGACTCAAAATAGCCCTGAAAGGTTGGGCTAAAGGGATGGGTTCTCCCATAGCTGAAAGGAAAAGAGCTCAAAAAGCCTTGGAACAACATCAGTTACTCTTGGAAGAGTCCTCTGTCACTCCTGCTTTGTTATTTTGGGAAGCTGAGCTTCAAAAGGAATACCATAAAGCCTGCAGAGAGGAGGAAAACTACTGGAGAGTTAAGTCAAGAATGCTTTGGCTTCAAGCTGGAGACAAGAATACCACGTTCTTTCACAAGCAAGCCCAAGCCAGAAAGATTTATAATTCCATTAACGAAATCCAGACTCAAGGCCAAGTGATTAAGGACTTTAGAGGCATTAAGGAGGCAGCCCATTCCTATTTCAAAACCCTCTATACCGCCCCGGACCAGGACCCTGTGGAGCCAAACTCCTATCCTCTCTCTGAAATTCCAAACTTGGTAAATGACGAGGACAACCAGCAGCTGAACAGCCCTATCAACATTCGAGAAATTAAGAAATCCCTTGACAAAATGGACCTAGACAAAGCACCAGGACCAGACGGATTCACAGCCCGGTTCTTCATCTCTTGCTGGGACATAATAGAAGAGGACCTATATAGAATGGTGAAGAAATCTCAGAACTACAACAAATTAGGGGGCAGCACAAACTCCTCCTTTTTGGCACTCATTCCAAAAGAAAAAGGAGCTAAAACCTTCAACAGATTCAGGCCAATTTCCCTGTGTAACACAGGTTATAAAATCATAACCAAAATCATGGCCAACAGACTTAAAAAAATTCTGCCTAAGCTGATTCCGGAAAACCAAGGGGGGTTTGTGAGAGGCAGACAAATTTTGGATAACATTATTTTAGTGCAAGAATCCATCCACACCAACTACAAGAAAAAAGAGAAAGGCATGGTGGTAAATATGGACTTGGCCAATGCCTTTGACAGGGTCAGGCATGAGTTCCTTTTTGCAGCCATGAGGAACTTCGGATTCAATCAGAAATTCATTATGTGGGTCAAAGCTTGCATCTCTGCCCCATGGATCGCCCCGCTGGTTAATGGGCATCCTACTAACTTTTTCGAGGCCTCCAGAGGATTAAGGCAAGGCTGCCCCCTCTCCCCAATGTTGTTTGTCATCCAAGCCGCTGTCCTAAGCTATCAGCTGAATAGAAGTCTCCAAAACAGGTCCCTTTCAGGCATCAAAATTGTCCCAAGGGTCAAGGAGGTCAACCACGCCCACTTTGCTGATGACACGCTTCTATTGGGAGCTGCCAATATCAACATTGCCAGAAACTTTAAAACAGAGCTGGACTATTACTGTAATAGCTCCAGAAGTGAAATAAACTTCCTCAAAAGCAAGGTCTACGCCTGGAACTGCTCTCCTCGGGAAACTCTGGAGATTGCCCAGATTCTTGAAGTGGAAGGCATCACCACTTGGGACACCTTCAATTACCTGGGCATTCCTATTTTCAAAGCTGCTGTAAGAGTGGCCCATTGGCTGCCAATGCTGGACAAACTAAAAAACAAGATTCTCGCGTGGGGGGCATCCTGGCTCAATAAAGCTGGCAAAGTGATATTGATGAATTCAATCCTCACCAGCCTCCCAATCTTTCAATGTTCGGTTCTGGTAGCTCCAAAAACTATCACAAACAGAATTAATGAACTGCTTCGACGTTTCCTGTGGGAGGGCGGCCAGAATAATGAGAAAAAACTCCATCTAGTAAGCTGGTATAAGATCACCAGGCCAAAAATGGAAGGAGGCCTTCAATTAAGAGACGTGGCCACCCAAAATCTTGCTATGGGAGGCAAAATTCTTTGGAATATGATCACAGGCAGGAAAACCTGGAGCAAGCAAATTCTTAAGAAGAAGTATTTTACAGGAGACAGGCAGAGATGCCTTGAAAGAGCCACGAAACTGCAGAAAGGCTCCCCAGTGTTCTCCCTCTGTAAAAGAGCTCTCTCATTATTCACCCCCAAGCTCACGTGGTCTCCTAGAAATGGGGAAAAAATCACTATTTGGGAGGACTCAATCCTCGGGGACCAGCCTCTCATCAATTATAGCGATTTGGGCAATATTAAAGATTGGCTCCAGGCCAAAAATTGCAGAACACTGATGGACATCTCTGTCTGGAACAGTGATGAGGATGAGTCTTGGGCCAACTGGAACCTGGGCGATCTCCCCCATGATTTAGAAGAGGAAGCTGCCACGCTACTGAATTTATTACAAGGTAAATCTCCCATCAGTTCCAAAGCCAAAGATAGACGCAGCTAGGGATCTCGTTCTGGCACGTACACTGCAGCTGAGGGCTATGTTGCGATTTTGGAGGTGCCCTGGGTCCCCCCCAACCCTGGGCCGTGGAAAGCACTGTGGAATTTCACCTCACTTCCAAAAATTGATATCTTTATATGGTCTGTCCTTCACAACAGCATTTTGACAGGAGAAAATCTGAAGTGCAAAGGCTGGGAAGGGACATCCCGGTGCCCTCTGTGCAATCAAGCTGAAGAAACCAGTGATCATTTGTTCATTTCCTGCGAATACTCTAAACAGGTTTGGAAACTCATGTTAGGCCCAATCGCTGTAAGCCGACCTATCTCATTCAAGGAGCTGATCAGTAGCTGGATCTCTATCGCCCCCTTCAACTTCAGTAAAAAAGACATCCTCAAGCTAGCATGGATGTGGACCCCGAAGTTTCTTTGCTGGAAAGTTTGGATGGAAAGAAATAATAGAATCTTTAAGGAGAAATGCAGGTTGCCTAACCAAGTGGCAATCAAAGCTAGGACCATGCTCTCTGAAGCTTTGAGCACCAAGTCTTCATTCAGAAATGCGGCTACCCTCACTCCCGAAGAAAAGAGCTGGTTAAAAGAGATCAATGTGAAACAACAAAGCAATAAAGCTACCAATCCTCCTCAAAAGGCCCGTTGGGAAATCAGGCTTGAAGAACAGGAATTCATCAAATGGAGATCAACCCTGGAAGATTGGTGCCTCTTCTTTGACGGAGCCTCGAAAGGGAATCCCGGTCAAGCTGGCGGGGGAGGCATTATTTTTTATCCTTCCGGCACCCCCTGTGTGTCCTATGCCTGGGGCCTAGGCCATGCCTCCAACAACCAAGCAGATTACCTTGCGCTGTGGCAAGGGCTGAACCAAGCTAGAAAGATGAACATTCAGAAGTTGATTATCCTCGGTGACTCTAGGCTGATAATCAAGGCATTGCATACCAAGAAGATGGCTACCGATATAGGCCTGGCCCACACTCACAGAAAAATCATTCTCATGCTTAAGCATTTCAGAAATCACAAGGCCTACCACGTTCTAAGGAGTCTCAACAGCCGAGCAGATGTTGAAGCCAACTGTGGTACCACCCTGTGTAAGGGTCAGCTTATAGTAAACGGTGAAATATCTAATCATCCGCTCCCCTAAGGTTATAGAGGCCTGCTTTTCTTGTTCTATTGGGCTCTTCCCAACTTCCACCAGCATAAATCTGACCTGCCTATCAAGCCGGATAAGAAGTTAAGTATAGCAGCTTTGGAAATGAATTGTACAGGCCTTGGCAGCCCATTTTCCAGACTCTAAATAAATTTAACCGTTTCCGTAAAAAAAAAAAACATTACACAGTTACTTTTCATTCATAAACCCTAAACACAAACATGCTTGCAATAGA
This sequence comes from Pseudotsuga menziesii, assembly GCA_001517045.1. Lineage (NCBI taxonomy): Eukaryota > Viridiplantae > Streptophyta > Pinopsida > Pinales > Pinaceae > Pseudotsuga > Pseudotsuga menziesii. The sequence goes on from LPNX010484124.1 coordinate 740,753, forward strand.
TAAACTAAGGATTATTTAACTGAAGACAGTAAAAATAAAATAGAACCTGTTGAGGACAAGACGACAACAACTTAAGGAGGTTGTTCCTCCCAACCAAACTCTTGGAGAGCGCTCAAGCAACACTTCCTCAAGACTCCCAAGCCTATTCCCAGTCTTCTTGGCTGAGAACTGAGTGGAGAATGCAACTGTAAAACCTCTGTCACCTGACTGGTTTAATTACCTCAGTAATAAAAATCTTCTCTCAGCACTATGATCTTCAGCTTAAAATCTGCAACTAGATCAATCTCAGCAGTTTCCCCTCAAACACACTCCAGACTCCCCCCCATTGAATTTCTCTTGAGTAAATTCATTCACACTGAATGATCACCTCTCTAGAATGAGCAGCCTCAGCTCTCTTCAATGGGAAATTTTATAGAGATGCCTAGGTCTTCTAGGTCAGTTTTCATTAAGTGAGCCACCTGCTCTGATTCCACTTTCTTGGGGAATCATGACCACAAATATAGGGAAGTTTCCACTTGCAACACTTGGAAGTGGTTTGACGATGCTACCACATGTCATTATTCTCTCCACCCAATCTCCTCCACCAATTGACCAGTAAACACTCTTTTAACAGCTTCCCTAAGCTTTTGTCACATCATTTATTTATTTATAAATAAAATATTCTGAATTTACATTAAATATTCTTGACCCCATTGGGTCATCAACTACAACTTAGCATAAAATTTAACACAATGTTCCTCAAATATTATAAAATTGTTTTTGCAAATTGGGCATGTGACACACCACCTGTGCGTTGTGTTTTCGGCGCGATTCTAGTGGGGTACCGTGCATCCCGCAAGGGATAAACGTGGTGGCTGATTCCATGATTTTAGGGATTTCCATACAAGCCCAAAACACCATCAAAATTCAAAATTAAAGGCATAAGATGAAAGACTATGGTCTAGGCTATTACCTGGAACTGACGGTGCTCGAATCCGACGGTGGAAACTCCCGATATCAGCAACTGAAGATCTGACTAGGAAAGTGCTCCAAATGCTCTCCACTATGGGTAAATAGTAAAATTATTTGATTCTTCACTATTTACATGACTTTTATACACATTTTTGGGTTTGACATGCTATAGTTTTGATTTAAAATCGCTTATTACTCAAAATATATCAGTCTTAATCCCTTAATGTTAGTTATTGGTGCGTTTAACACTTGTTTTGAGTCGTTGCAGGACAAAAGAACTGTAGCAGTAAAGTCTTGGGAGTTCGTTTTTAATTTTTCGTACTACCATAAAAGGGTAAAATTCATTGATCGTTTATTACCACACTTTGGTCACGCTCTCGAAACCTAGTATCAAAGGTCCGAGCCCGTTTTTTATTCTTTTCAAGCTCGTAAAATCCCTTTTGGCAGGAAACAACCCTCTCAAATTTTTTCTACATTGATTGAATAAAATTGATCAATTATCTTTTATAATTTGTCACAAAAATTATTTAAGAGTGCCTTCAAAATCTTTGATTCTGAAGGCACTCTCAATTGAAAGGGATTTAATGATCAAAGTAAGTTTAGGGAATAATTTTAAATTCAAGCTAGTCATTTTACAAATCAATTATTCTAGCAGTTGTTAAAATGAAATTAATTTTCATGACTATTTTGAATGATTTTATAAATTGATTCACTGCTTATATTTATTATTTGATTATACTGCTTGAACTGGATTTCATTATTTCTCGTTTTTGTTTTCTATTTTAGTTTCTTTTATTTTTATTTTTTGAAATTTTTATGATGATTAAGATATGATTTTCTATGACTAAGTTACATATTTATATATATTTGCTTAGGGTTGAATAATTTATTTTATAATTCATTTTAACCCATAGTAAATATTCATATATAATAATCATATGTGAGCCATATTTTAATTTTTGTAAATAATAAAGTTAGCATTGTAAATATGTTTGTTTTCTTAATTTTATCTTTGATGCCATTTCGAATTATCAAATGCAAAATTAAAAATGAAATTGATTACATTTTGAAACTTAGTTTTGATCGTTTTGGTTGATTGATCTTCGTTATGGCTGGAATAATGCTTTAAATCAACTTTTCCACATTATATGAATCGGTTATATCACTTCAAATCATCTTGACTTGATCTCAATCAGAATCATGATGAACTAAGCTTCAAGAGATTTGATTTATGTTCTCATTGGTCTAGAATTTGATGATTTCATCGACTTCATAAAACTCTATGAACCATAATGTTTCATGAACACAAAGTTTCCTATCGCTCCAACTGTCAGTTCATCCAGTTTCTACGTATTAATTTAATCATGACAAAATTCAGAGCTAGAGATGAATGGATTTGACACGATTCTGTACATTTTAACACCTATCAATTTCCATGCGATGAATCGATAACCATGTACTATATTTCGTATCAAGGCGATTTCAAAATGGCATTGCATTTATGATTTGTTGTAGCTTTGATGATTTTTATCAGATCATTATAATAGATTCATTCATGTATTCGTCTTTGTAGGAATATATTAAACCCACTCACAACTTAGGATAAAATAATTAATCATTATTTGATTAATTATTCACCCACTAGCTTAATTAGTTGGCATCCACTTGCACCTTAAAGTCAATACATGCGATCTATATCCTAGGAATGATTTATTTCCAATTCTGGGTTGATCTTGACCACCTTTTGACCATCCAGAATTAGTATACAGGACTTTACAGTAGATTCTACTTTTTTTGTTTTTTCTGCTTTTCCTGCTTTTCTATGGATAAGATAAAAGCTAGTCAACTAGGAAACTGGGAGCTTTTGTTTCCAACCCATCCTCCATTATTTTTTCTCCATTTTCTAGGATTAGTATGTTATTTCCATCTCTTTGACAACTCACTTATATTTTTTCCAACTCGTGAGGTCCTTGATAGATTTAGTAAGTGCTTTATCCACCTATGGGGATTTTGCTATATTTTGGTAAGTTATCCTTTTTGAGCTTTATGAGTTGTTTCCATACAATTAGATTTTCCTATGAGGGATGTAATATTTATGTACACTATTATTCATCATTATTCAATGGAAGTATACACACCAATATTCATCACTTCATTCATATGATTCAGTCTCTTTTCTTCTCTCTAGTTTTCATGTGTATGCTTGTGATAATTCTTAGTAGCAAGATCTATTTCATGTGATTATTCTTAGAATAATTGCACATAGCATTGATATATTATTTCTACATGGTATCAAAGCAGCAAGTTTGATCAAGTTCTACAGAGTTGAGGAGCACATCCAGTCTCCTATCCCTCTTTGAAGAAGAGCTTGTCTAGCTTACAAGATTTTCTCCTAGTTTGTTTTGCAGGTTGCAGAGATTTTATTCTTGAGCACATCAATTCAGCAATATGGATTCCTCATCAGCTATAATTCTTACTTCCTTCAACTACCACTAATGGAAAGACAAAATCTCCATTCTATTGCGCAGTAGAGGATTATACAAAGTTACACTAGCTTTGGAGAATGAGCCCAAAGCTGTGATTGAGAAAGCTAAGTGGCATAATAGGTTGGATGAAGCCTACGGATTGCTTTTCCTCTCTATTTATCTTGATATACTCTTTCATCTAGATGGTTTGACCACTCCAAACCAAGTATGGACTCAATTGGAGTCTCTCTTTGGAGTTCAAGATGAGCTAAGAGCGCATCAATTGGAGATTGTGTTATTCTCACTGAGTCCAAGCAATTTTGAATCTCTTGAGGGTTTCTTCACCAAGTTCTAGTCACTTGTTCTAATCCTAAACAAATGTGTGATTGATAAAGTAGATGATCAATTAATCCTTTTAATTCTTTCAAAATTGGGTCCTAATTACTTAGTTTTTGTGTCTACTTTTCATGCAACTAGGCTTGTTGTTCCTAAGTGGAAAATGCCTTCTTTAAATTCTTTTCTTGATTCACTAACAAAGGAGCAAGATAAATTGATCCATATGGGTGTCCTTAATTCTTCAAAGGGCAAGGATAATTCTCTATTGGTTCAAGGAAGCAAGAAATTCAAATCAAAAGAGAAGCAAATTGTGAAGAAGCCAAAGTCAGAAATTGAAGATGAAGATTCATATGAAGATTTAATGAACAAAGTTAAGAAGAAAGGGAGCACATCCAAGTGTTCTTATTGCAGAAAGGATTTTCATTCATAGAAGAAGTGTTTCAAGAAGAATATGGACACCATGTCTCAGCTTCTTTGGAAGCACAAGATCAAAGTTCCAGATGAACTAGAGAAGCCTGCTGATTCCTCAGAACAGTGTCATACTGCGCAGTTCCAAGGTGATATAACTTATGCTTTGAGTGCCAGAGTTCTCTCCTTTTCTCATGTCTCTGATATAGATTTATTCTCTGATATATCAGAATAATAAATATCATAATCTTTCTTTGATGTTCCTCCTCTCAGTCTACTAGATTCATCTCCCAAAAATTGTGATTTTTCACTAGATATTGACTTACCTTTGAGCAGCTCTTCCTCACAAGCTTGTATATCTGATTTAGAAGGTTGTTTGCAGGATTATATGCATGTCATGACACATATAATACCACCATACATACCATCTACCATACCTATGAATAATCCAAAGACTATACAAATCCCAAGATCACTAGTTGATTCCTCATTGGTCTCTTCTGCAGTGATATTTATCTTACATGGTTTGAAGTCTTTCCTATCTTTCATTGGCTGGTTATCCATGTCCTTAGTCATATTTGGACTGATATTAAACATGTTTGGATCTTTTCTAAACACTTATTGTTCATATCTTAAGCCCATCCATCATTCATATTTTTACACCTATCAATTTTCCCCAGTTGTTCATAATTTTCCTAGTCTAGCCCTATATCCTCATGGAGCCACTGAAGCCTTTGTATTTGCTGTTCCATATGATAATGTTTCTGATATATCAGTGTTTTATCAGCCTCATATCATATCTATACAGGTGCTACAGCATATTGGAATATTTACATGTGATTCACATCACAATTTTGCAACTATTCAGGGAATTGGGTGTGAAATAAATTGCCTTATTTTTTGTACTCTTTGCGAAGGAGTATGCACAAATCTCTTTTCCATTTCAGATTATGTTTGCAGATCAAAGTTATACAGCATAAAGAATAATTTAGATAATGCTCCTACTTCATCAGATGATGAGATACAAGGAGTCTCTCCTCTTCCTTCTTGCAGGTTCTACACTCTAGCACATGATCATGGAGTTCATGATTTCTTCAACAAGTATTCCATCCAGAAGCAGTTCACTCAGCTGATTCAAGTGAAGATAAGGATATGTTGAAGACATATTATTTCAAAATTTTGTGCTTTGTCCTTTCTTGAGGGGGGATTTTCCCCATGTGGTTTTTCCTCTTTCCTCACTTTTCTGGACATAATAATTGTTAAAGGGTGACCATAGCCTTGTTGCTAGGCCCTATATGCATCCATATGCATCCATTTTTTTTGTCATACCATCATAAAGTCAGAATTATAGGGGGGTTTAGGAATATATTAAACCCACTCACAACTTAGGATAAAATAATTAATCATTATTTGATTAATTATTCATCCACTAGCTTAATTAGTTGGCATCCACTTGCACCTTAAAGTCAATACATGCCATCTATATCCTAGGAATGATTTATTTCCAATTTTGGGTTGATCTTGACCACCTTTTGACCATCCAAAATTAGTATACAGGACTTTACAACAGATTCTGCTTTTCCTGCTTTTCTATGGATAAGATAAAGCTAGTCAACTAGGAAACTGGGAGCTTTTGTTTCCAACCCATCCTCCATTAGTTTTTCTCCATTTTATAGGATTAGCATGTTATTTCCATCTCCTTGAAAACTCACTCATGATTTTTCCAACTCGTGAGGTCCTTGATAGATTTAGTAAGTGTTTTATCCACCTATGGGGGTTTTGCTATATTTTGGTAAGTCAACCTTTTTGAGCTTTATGAGTTGTTTCCATACAATTCGATTTTCCTATGAGGGATGTACTATTTATGTACACTATTATTCATCATTATTCAATGGAAGGATACACACCAATATTCATCACTTCATTCATGTGATTCAGTCTCTTTTCTTCTCTCTAGTTTTCCTGTGTATGCTTGTGAGAATTCTTAGTAGCAAGATCCATTTCCTGTGCTTCTTCTTAGCATCATTGCACATAGCATTGATATATTATTTCTACAGTCTTTGATGGTCAGCTTAGCATGCTTAGGCACGATTCTAGGGTTATTTTTTCGACTTTCCATACAACCGAGTGAAATTTTCATGTCTATGCAACTTTGGATACCTATTCCTTCGATTTTCATAACGCCGTATCATTCTCAATTGAAGGAAAAATCAGAGATAGGTGAAATGGTTCCATTATGCCGGTTTGAACCAGAGGGTTCAAAATGGCTTATTAAGGAACCTGGAGCAACTTGTTTTGTTGATAAAATTGGATGGGGAAGATTCTTTGATAATTTCAATGGCCATAATGTAGAAATAACCCGTAGATTTGCTTTGTCTTTCAATGGTGAAATCGCACAGATAGGGGATTTATAGTTAACTCTTTCTGAGGATTTCATACCTGAAGCAGCCAAGTTGCCACTTGTTGGAGAGAGGTGGTTTAAGAAGGGCATGATGAACAAATATGAATGGAAAACGTTTTTGTTGCCTCTTCCCAAATATTTTAATGAATAGTTTGGTTTTCTGGTAAGATTTTTGAAACCCCGGTGGTTACCCTCGTTTCGTTTGATAGTTCGGTTCATAACTTGTGATGGAGGATTTTCTCATGTACATATGTATCATATTAGGTTATTGATGGCATTAAAGGGATCTAAGTTAAATTTGCCTTATTTTTTACTCAGTAGTTTAGAAAAAAAATGGCTACTGCTATTCAAAACGCAATTGAGGTTCGGGATCAAAGTCTTCTCTGTCTTGAACTAATATCAATTGTCTCTTAATGGCAAAAATGGGATCATTTTTTTTTAATAAGAATGGATTTGGTTGAAACGAAGGATGGTTCTCTGCTTGACCTAAAACTCGATAGAAGAGAAAGCGACTTCTGGTGCATAATCCATCTGAGGTGGATTTTAAAAATGAACTCTAAAGAAATAAGGATCGAAAATCTTATCCAACCTGTACGTTTAAAGGATGAACAGAAATAAGATAACTGGATTCCCGTCAATATTCAGGAGGTGTTTTTCTACAATGAACTGTGAGCAAATTAAGGAAAAATAACAAAATCCGAGACGTGGGTTTTTTGTAGAACAGACCCATTTAGCTGAGGCATGAGGTATTTCCTGAAAAACATGATCCATTTAGGATATTTACTAGGTTCTCTGAACACATTTTCTTTAGTTGTGACTGGAAAGGAAAGTCAGTTCACCTTTCAGTTTTCTATTTTTGTTTATTTTCCTATTTGAGCATGTACAGAACAGTCCGATGAAAAGCTTGAGGAGTTAGCAGATGTATGTTTTACCAAAACCAAAGAAGTACAGAAGAGGTCAATTTTATAATTTACCTGACGATTGACGATTCACCTATACTATGGGCACTGTTTCAATGCCTGTCACCATGCAGCAACGAAAGGAGTCCCCATTAATCGAGATTATAAGTAAATAAGATCAATCTTTTCCTCATGATACCCCACTTAATGATCTTAAACATGAGCAGAGTATTAATCATGATAATTTCGTGATGTCTCTTGAGAAATTTCTGGAAGGTGAGTCACCATTATCTGCATTACCAAAGCATGAAGTTCGAGTTAAGACACCTTTGAATGATGAGTGTTCTTTGGAATAATCTTTAAAACCTGTAAAATAATCCGTTAAACTCTCTTAGCAGTGTAAAATCAATCGATCAAAAGAAAAAGAAGAAGCCTATGAGGTGTTGAAGAAAGAATTGCAGCAATAGAAAAATGAAATGTTGATGTGGGTAGATAGGTGGAAACACATGAAAGCAAAAAAGTACGGATATAAATCAGAGAAAAATTACTAGTTGTGTCGAATGAAAAATTGTTGGAGAATGAAAAAATCTGTGAGATAAAGATTTTAAAACTCAAAGCCAAGATATCATAATCGAGGAAAGTATCAAATTACACATCACAACTTAATGTTCATTCTATTTTTAGTTGTTATGATCTCGATTTTGACAGTTAAGTGTATAATTTTAATGAACATCCTACATAATCAAAGATTCTGTAGGATTGTTTTATATTTTATATATTTTCTTGTTATAATCGTTATCACAATTTTAATGAGAAATTAATATGTTTTTAATTGATTTATGCAAGTGTCTTAGTTTAAAGGGTTTTGATTTTTGATGTTGATTCTTCTCATTAAATTTTACCAACGAATGTTGAAGTTGTTTCAAGTTCAAATGATTTGGATGCTAAGTGTCAAGTACCAATTTATGCTTATTCGCCACATGAACAGATCGAAATTTGAAGATAAGAATGCAGTTACAAAATTGATGATTCAGATGATAGGTGCACTATTGAAGAGGATGATAATTAAATGTACTAGGTCCTAGATGTTCAATAGTATAGGCTCAATGGTTTATTTTTAGTTTTAGTTGCATAGAATGAGGAAAGGTAGTTATTAGCCTTTTTTATATAAACTATGAAACTGATTGTAATAGAGGTTGATAGAGTATTGAAGAAAAGACTTATTGGAAATATAATACAGTTTCTGGTTTTGATTACCCTACTGGAGTTTTACCTTCGTGGATGATTGTGACTAGATTTCTCAAATTGGTATCATTGCTTGTTATTATTTTTGAAAACTTAATATATATATTTTGATATACTGTTTTCTCATCTTACATTTTATGCAATTGTACTTTGATATAATTATGTTTATTATCTGAAAAAATACTATGTTTGCACAATATTGATGTTTGATTGAAAGTATTACTGAGACTAGTTAGTTAATATTTTTATTGATAATTGAGATTTAATAATAATACATTTCATATTTATTTCTGATTTCATTTGTATTTTCTACAATGTTTTCATGAATGAATATAATCATGTTATTCAAATATTTAGTATTGAACATTAGTTATTGATTAATATGACATCATGGAATAAATTAAAGTAGTTTTCTATTTTAATTTCCTGTTGTTGTGCATATCCAACAAAGTGATTTTTAGGACAATAATTTAGATATTTTCATTTGAATTGTTATCATTTACCTCTTTGTTAATTTAAATCATTAATCGATAATTAATCTAGTTTTCCAAGTTGCTCTCAGTTGAGATGGGGTAGTCATTTAGTTTTAATTCATAATTTTAGTTTGTTCTAGATAGTTATTAAATTAGATTTAATTATATTGGTTGGTTTTAAGTTAAAATTAGTTCTTCAGTTAAAAATTGAAAAACAAAACACTAAAACAATAGACTTTCATTAAGAAAGCAATTTTAGGATGATTTAAATCTAAAACCTAACATTAGGGTTAGATAAACTCTAGATTAAGATAAGATACATTTTCACTAAGATACCTTTAAATGAGGCCATCCAAGTCATCAAAGAGGTAACAGACCTGGACACAATGAGGTTAGCAGAGGTTTGTCTCAGATCTACTTTCTTCAGTTTTCAAGGAGAATTCTATGAGCAAACCACTGGGGTAGCCATGGGATCCCCCCTCTCACCCATAGTGGCAAACCTCTATATGGAAAAATTCGAGAAAGAGGCTCTAAACTCCTACCCACTAAAGCCTTCACAATGGAAGAGATACGTAGATGATACAAATGTGATTTGGCCGCATGGGGAAAACGAGCTCAAAATGTGTTTTGAACACCTTAATAATTGTTCGGAAGATATTAAGTTCACAATGGAACTGGAGGAGAATGGGAGCATCCCATTTCTTGATGTCTTGATAACTAGGAAAGAATATGGGACCTTAGGAAATAGGGTTTTTAGGAAGGAAACGAATACAGAAAGCTACCTCCACGCAGATTCCCACCACCACCCTTCCCCAAAAAAAGGAGTCATCAACACTTTAGCAATTAGGGCTTCTATAATTTCAGATACCGGCCATATCCAAGAAGAAAAAGACCACCTCAAAGATGTCTTTTTGAACATAGGTTACGAGCCTAGGACTATTAAGAATGCTTTAGATAAGGCCAATAGTGGGCGTTCTTATAACCATGCAACACCTAAATATTTGACTGACGACCACAGTACCCAAACTTGTGGCACAAGAGCCTACTTACCTTACATCCAAGGGGTCACCGACAAGATCTCCAAAATCCTTAAAAAGAATAATATTACGACTTCATTCAAACCCTTAGAAACTATTAAACAAAAAATGAAATCTGTAAAAGACCCGATCAACCCAAAACAACTTAGGGGAGTCTACAACATCTCGTGTTCATGCAATATTAGCTATATAGGTGAGACTGGATGATCTTTCCACACTAGACTTAAAGAACATGAAGCCAACATGAGGATTGAACAAGTCCGTACCTCGGCCCTGGAAGAACATTGCGCCAAAACAAAATATCAAATTTGCCTTGAAAACACTAAAATCCTAGCCAAAGAAAACCACTATTTTAAAAGAAAATTTAGGGAAGCCCTGGAAATCATCAAACATCTAGACAATCTGAATAGAGATGGAGGCCTCGAAGTCAGCACAAACTGGCTTCCTTCTATCCTCAAAACTAAATTAAGTAGATAACCCTTCTAAAACCCTACTTAAAATAGTATATTTCAAGGTTAAAATAGTGAATTTCAACATTTGAAATTCTCAAACCCTACTTAACAATTAAATTTAAAATTTAAAATTTAATTTTATAAAAAACGTTTTAAAAATCACAACTATAATTAATTAAATTTATAGGTTTAAATTTGAATTAAAATTAACTAATAGCTATTCTAACTATATTACCAATAATATTATTTGTTTGAATTATATTAAAATTTTAATAAAGATTTATAAAAATTTTAAAACAATGGTTAATAAATATAAAAAATTTAAAAAACATTAAATAGAAAACTAAAAATTGTAAACAACTCCAAAACATTAACTAAGCAAACTTAACCTACATTTGATAAAACTAATTTAAAATACATTTTAGTTTAAACCTAAAATTAAAAATTGGTTAATAATTAAAATTATAAATTTTAAAATAATAAAATTAAAATATGGGTTAATTATTATAATATAAAAAAAAATTGAAATAAACAATTGCTACCTTAAAACAATTTAGGGTTTTAGTTGTCTCTTCTATCCATGAACTCCCTGAACCGACATCTTCTTGTCACCACATCCCATCACTATTTATTCATAATTTTTCACTCTTCAAGTTACTCGGAAAACTGTCCTGATGATGGATCATGTTTTGGATTTGAAACGTCGATATACAATTATGAATACTGCGGTTTTTTCGATTCCTATTGAAATTAACCACCAAAGAAGTATTGCTACAGAAGATACATTTTGCTGAGTTTTTTTTATATTCTCCTTAAGAGGATAAATTCAGCTGGTAGCAGGAGACCATAACCTGCGAGACTTAGTTATTCCAAACACACCGAGGGTTGTTTTAAGCGCTTTGTGCGGACTATTTCTCCTTACTTGGCCCGGGTCAGAAAATCAAGCCAACAAATGGTGCTAGAAGGAGGGTCGATCAGCAAGTAAGCCCTTTTGAGCTATTTCTTTGTAAATTTGATCTATTTCAAATGGCTCCTATTACTGTTTTAGAACATGCTTTCAACATGCCTATGCTTGCTAGAGGTATTTCTGAAAGTGCAGTAAATCTCTTGCAAAGGTTAAGTTTCGATGGAGAAGTTAGAATGACTGCTTTGAAACATATCACTGAATTTATATTTATTTGTAACCATGATTGTATAGTTTGTGAGAGCAGGATTTGTAGGTTTTTTACTATCACTTTCAAAAGGAGAATCCGAGGCTGGTTCGAAATGTTACCAGCTAAATCCATTCATTCATGGAAACATTTCATGGAGTTGTTTATTGATGCGCATGAGGATTATAATTATCAAAAGTTTAGGTATGAGATCAGAAATATTCACAAACAAGAAGGTGAATCTACTATTACTTTCTTTTCAAGATTTGTGTCAATTCATTTTAGATTCCATGAGAAAGATCATCTTTCTGCAGAAGAAATAACAGATCTATTTTTATATCTTGATTCTGATTCAACTTCACATGATCAAGCAAATAATGATAAGCTTCAAATTGACGATATGCATGTTGATGGTTGCATCACTTCATCGGTTAATATTGATTCAAGGTCTAATATTGTTGGTCCAAATTCTGACACTAAAATTGTTGAACATCAACAAATCTTAGGATATTCTAATATACAATTTCAAGAACAAAATAATTTGAATTCGACACTTACATTAAAAAATCATTCTCTTGTTCAAGCAATTGTAGTCGAAAAGGAATCGATGATTTTAGGACCTAAAACCGAATCTTTGAATGATAGTTGCATTAATCATGATTTTGCATTTTCTTCTTCTCAAATTGAACAAATCTATCTCATTCCTTCTCAAAATATATCAACAAATCAGAATATCGACAATGATTTTTCTCTTGAATCAGTTAATCAAGATTGTCCTATGAAAAGGGGAACATCTAATTTTCAACATTTGGAAAGTTATCATGCTTTATATCCAAATCTATTTACTGATTATAGTTCATGTCATGATACTAATATGCAAACAAATTCTCCACTATGGCCAACCCCTATCTTAATGCGAAGTGATTTGTTGTATAAAGATGAGGAAAATCTTCCTATTCAAGATATTGACGATGAAAATCATTTTATAAATATCGCTCATGAATCTCATGCATGCAATAATATTAAAGAAGCTAAGTTAGAAGATAAAACCATTTCTTATAATGTTTTATATTTTGGCGATACTAATCTTTTCAATTGTAAATTAATTGAGTCGTCAAAGTCTCATGAATTTCAAAGGGAAAGTTCTCACTCTAAGATAATGTCAAAATTTGATTTTCAATTCTATGATGACGATGTTTCCTTACAAAGAATATCCTCTACTTTAACTTCCCTTGAAACCATTGATCGTAATCTCGACATGCCATTTTTTTATTACTATCCTGATGAATTTTCTATCACACACTCCATTGAATCTTCACAAGTTGTAGATGTGCTCCAATCTTCTTTTTATGATTCAATTTATTTTTGGTTGGAAGGATCATATCTTAAAAGGTTTCCATGTCCTATTTGTATTCATTTTATAGATACAAGCTCTAATTTAATACTTTCTATTTTTCAGTATGAAGTATTTCAATTCATATTATTAATATTTGATTTTGCAGAATTACAAATGCTTCGATGGCTTCATTGGCTATTTTACTTTACTTAATTTTCATTGCAATTGATTTCTCTTGTACATAGTTAGGTTTAGGTTTAGATTGGTTTTTCTTCATTTTTACCCTTTCTTGTTTTGTTTTGAATAAATGCAGTTATGAAGATGATGCCAATTTCAAGCTCAAGAGGTGACACTTATCGATACATTCAGGGATGTTTTCCTTACCTTTTACCCTCTTGCTTATAATTACATCTATTTAAATTTTTCTTGTTAAGTCATATATCTTTTACTTTTTCGACTTAATTAGAAAAATGTTTTATATATTCTTATGATCATAAGTAAGAACTTTTAAGAAAACAAAGAATGTTGTTGCACATCGATACCAAAATCTTTTGAGTTGTAATTGCATATGTGTTTAAGATTTAGCTTAATTTCTTTATTTTTCTTTGTTTCCTTTTTTTTCAATAAGAAGGACTATATTATTAAACATCTTGTTTATTTTTATTTTTTTAAATTCTTATGTCACAAATTATAATTTAAAAAGAGAGATACATTGTTCATCTTGTAGAAACTAATTCTCTTTTTCCATTTCATTTGTGGCATAGCTCTCGCATTTTCTCCACGTAAAATGTTATTTTATTTAGGCTAAGTTTTCAATTTTTTTATTTGCATATATCCATTTTAGATTTCTTCCTTTTATTGGTTTTATTTTTCAAGTTTGTTATGATTTTCTTTTTCAGTTTGCTTGCATTTTGAAAGGGGGTTATTGTAAATAAATAATTCCTGTGGCTTAATCCTAGTTTTTTTCTTAGTTTTAAAATATGGTGTTAAATTAAGTCTTTTAAAATTGGTTTAGAATGATCAGAGTTTCTTAAGTCTGTTAAGAACCTATCATAAGTTGAAAAGATTTGTCAATATGTTTTAGATTATCCCTCAATCATCTATTTCTTTTAACAGTTAGGATGGATGATTAATGCCTTTTCAAAACTTTGTACTTACAAAAATCTCTATGAATCTCTATCATCAGTCATTTTTTGGTTTACATTCTGAAAAAAATTTAGATTTGTTCCATTAAATAAAATTCTAAATTTTAAAATAAGAGACGGAAGGTCTTAGTAATAAGCCGGTCCAATTAGGATCATAAATATCATCGGTATGACATTATCAGGAAATTGATAGTGGCTCTTGGTCGTAAGGTCAAGAGATAGGGGGTCTCATCACGAGCCAGCTAATTCCTTTTCTGGTGATATTTGTTACTGACAATGTTATTTGGTTACCATGCTGGACAATGATTTCTTATTTTATAAAACTTAAATTTTCAAACAAAATAAATGAAATATAACTTTGAATGAAGAATAGGAGGTCTTATCACGAGCTGGCCTAATCGTGATCATCAGTACTGTCTAGTATAACTTCATTTCTGATTATCAGGATGATGGCTCTTGGTCAAAATATCAAGGGACAAGAGGTCTCATCATGAGCCGACTTGCTTATTCTAGGCAGTTCTCGTGAATGATACTATCACATCAAGTTATCATGCCTAGATAGTAGTCTTCAGTCAAAGAAATTGTTTCTAATTTGTAATAAATCAATATATATATATATATATATATATATATATATATATATATATATATAAAGAAGAAATACAATAAATGGAATAGATTCTATAGATTTTTCAGAGAAGTAAATTCCTATATCTTATACTGATGGTTCAGATTATCATTACTATGAGTACTTTTTTTTACTGGGATATTCTTAAGCTTATCTTTAACGAGATCTTTATTGATGGAGATGAGAATAATTCTAAATCATATTTGCAAATATAAATTAGACCATGGTTTTTATTAGACTAAGAATTTTTTGTTATTTTTAATAGATTTTAAGATTTTGTTTGCACAGTAATTTAAAAATTATATGAGCAGAGATAATTGATTTGCCCAGATCGTTGCCATTTGTTAGTAGGAAACAACCCTCTCAAATTTTTTCTACTTTGATTGAATAAAATTGATCAATTCTCTTTTATAATTTGTCACAAAAATTATTTAAAAGTGCCTTCAGAATATTTGATTCTGAAGGCACTCTCAATTGAAAGGGATTTAATGATCAAAGTAAGTTTAGGGAATAATTTTAAATTCAAGCTTGTCATTTTACAAATCGATTATTCTAGCAGTTGTTAAAATGAAATTTATTTTCATGACTATTTTGATGGTTTTATAAATCGATTCATTGCTTATCTTTATTATTTGATTAACATTGCTTGAACTGGATTTCATTATTTCTCATTTTTGTTTTCTATTTTAGTTTCTTTTATTTTATTTTTTGAAATTTTTATGATGATTAAGATATGATTTTCTATGACTAAGTTACATGTTTATATATATTTGCTTAGGGTTGAATAATTTATTTTATAATTCATTTTAACCCATAGTAAATATTCATATGTAATAATCATATGTGAGCCATATTTTAATTTTTGTAAATAATAAATTTAGCATTGTAAATATGTTTGTTTTTTTAATTTTATCTTTGATGCCATTTTGAATTATCAAATGCAAAATTAAAAATGAAATTGATTACATTTTAAAACTTAGTTTTGATAGTTTTGGTTGATTGATCTTCGTTATGGTTGGAATAATGCTTTAAAACAACTTTTCCACATTATATGAATTGGTTATATCACTACAAATCAGACTGACTTGATCCCAAACAGAATCATTATGACTAAGCTTCAAGAGATTTGATTTATGTTCTCATTGGTCTAGAATTTGATGATTTCATCGACTTCATAAAACTATATGAACCATAATTTTTCATGAACACAAATTTTCCTATCGCTCCAACTATCAGTTCATCCAGTTTCTACGTATTAATTTAATCATGACAAAATTCAGAGCTGGAGATGAATGGATTTGACACTATTCTGTACATTTTAACACCTATCAATTTCCATGCTATGAATTGATAACCCTATACTATATTTCGTATCAAGGTGATTTCAAAATGACATTGCATTTATGATTTATTACAGCTTTGATGATTTTTATCATAGCATTATGATAGATTCATTCATGTATTCATCTTTGATGGTGAGCTTAGCACGCTTAGGCACAAGTCTAGGGTTGTTTTTTTGACTTTCCATACATCCGAGTGAAAGTTTCATGTCTATGCAACTTTGGATACCTATTCCTTCGATTTTCATAACACCATATCATTCTCAATTGAAGGAAAAATCAAAGATAGGTTAAATGGTTCCATTATGTCGGTTTGAACCAGAGGGTTCCAAATGGCTTATTAAGGAACCTGAAGCAGCTTTTTTGTTGATAAAATTGGATGGGGAAGATTCTTTGATCATTTCAATGGCCATAATGTAGAAATAACCCGTAGATTTGCTTTGTCTTTCAATGGTGAAATCGCGCAAATAGGGGAATTTTTAGTTAACTCTTTCTGAGGATTTCATACCTGAAGCAGCCAAGTTGCCACCAGTTGGAGATAGGTGGTTTAAGAAGGGCATGATGAACAGAGATGAATGGAAAACGTTTTTGTTCCCTCTTCCCGAATATTTTAATGAACCGCTTGGTTTTCCGGTAAGATTTTTTAAACCTCGGTGGTTACCCTCGTTTCGTTTGATAGTTCGGTTCAGAACTTGTGATGGACGATTTTCTCATGCACATCTGTATCATATTAGGTTATTGATGGCATTAAAGGGATCTAAATTAAATTTGCCTTATTTCTTACTCAGTAGTTTAGAAAAAAATGGCTAATGCTGTTCAAAACGAAATTGAGGTTCAGGATCAAAGTCTTCTCCGTCTTGGGTTAATTAAAATCTTGGTCCAATATCAGTTGTCTCTTAATGGAAAAAATTGGGATCATTTTTTTTAATAAGAATGGCTTTGGTTGAAACAAAGGATGGTCCTCTGCTTGACCTAAAACTCGACAGAAGAGAAAGCGACTTCTGGTGCATAATCCATCTGAAGTGGATTTTAAAAATGAACTCTAAAGAAACAAGGATCGAAAATCTTATCCAACCTATACGTTTAAAGGATGAACAGGAATAAGATAACTGGATTCACGTCAATATTCAGGAGGTATTTTTCTGCAATGAACCACGAGCAAATTAAGGAAAAATAACAAAATCCGAGATGTGGGTTTTTTGCAGAACGGACCCATTTAGCTAAGTCATGAGGTATTTCCTGAAAAACGTGATCCATTTGGGAGATTTGCTAGGTTCTCTGAACACATTTTATTTAGTTGTGACTGGAAAGGAAAGTCAGTTGCCTTTTAGTTTTATGTTTGTGTTTAGTTTCCTATTTGAGCATATACAGGATAGTCCGATGAAAATCTTTGAAGAGTTAGTAGATGTATGTTTTACCAAAACCAAAGAAGTACATAAGAGGTCAATTTTAGAATTTACCTGACAATTCACCCATAGTATGGGCACTGTTTCAGTGCCTGTCACCATGCAGCAATGAAAGGAGTCCCCATTAATCAAGATTATAAGTAAATAAGATGAATCTTTTCCTCATGATACCCCACTTAATGATCTTAAACATGAGCAGAGTATTAATGATGATAATTTCGTGATGTCTCTTGAGAAATTTCTGGAAGGTGAGTCACCATTATCTGCATTACCAGAGCATGAAGTTCAAGTTAAGACACCTTTGAATGATGAGTGTTCTTCGAAAGAAGATTTAAAAGCTGTAAAATAATCCATTAAACTCTCTTAGCAGCGTAAAATAAATTGATTAAAAGAAACAGAAGAAGCCTGTGAGGTGTTGAAAAAAGAATTGCAGCAACAGAAAAATGAAATATTGATGTGGGTAGATAGATGGAAACACATGAAAGCAAAAAAGGAGGGTTATAAATCAGAGAAAAATTGCTAGTTGTGTCGAATGAAAAATTGTTGGAGAATGAAAAAATCTGTGAGATAAAGATTTTAAAACTCAAAGCCAAGATATCAGAACCGAGGAAAGTATCAAATTACACATCAAAACTTAATGTTCAATCTATTTTTAGTTGCTATGATCTTGATTTTGACAGTTAAGTGTATAATTTTAATGAACATCCTACAGAAATGAAGATTCTGTAGGATTGTTTTATATTTTTATATTATTTCTTGTTATAATCGTTATCACAATTTTAATGAGAATTTAATATGTTTTTAATTGATTTATGCAAGTTTCTTAGTTTAAAGGGTTTTGATTTTTGATGTTGATTCTCCTCATTAAAGTTTACCAACGGATGATGAAGCTGTTTCAAGTTCAAATGATTTGGATGCTAACTGTCAAGTACCAATTTCTGCTTATTCGCCACATGAACAGATCGATATTTGAAGATAAGAATGCAGTTACAAAATTGATGATTCAGATGATAGGTGCACTATTGAAGAGGATGATAATTAAATGTACTATGTCCTAGATGTTTGATAGTATAGGCTCAATGGTTTATTTTTAGTTTTAGTTGCATAGAATGAGGAAAGGCAGTCATTAGCCTTTGTTATATAAACTATGAAACTTATTGTAATAGAGGTTGATAGAGTATTGAAGAAAAGACTTATTTGAAATATAATACAGTTTCTGGTTTTGATTACTCTACTAGAGTTTGACCTTCATGGATGATTGTGACTAGATTTCTCAAATTGGTATCATTGCTTGTTACTATTTTTGACAACTTAAAATATATATTTCGATATATTGTTTTCTCATATTACATTTTATGCAATTGTACTGTGATATAATTGTGTTTATTATCTGAAAATATACTATGTTTGCACAATATTGATGTTTGATTGAAAGTATTGTTGAGTCTAGTTAGTTAATATTTTTATTGATGATTGAGATTTAGTAAGAATACATTTCATATTTATTTCTGATTTCATTTGTATTTTCTACAATGTTTTCATGAATTATGAATATAATCCTGTTATTCAAATATTTAGTATTGAAAATTAGTTATTGATTAATAGGACATCACAGAATAAATTAAAGTAGTTTTCTATTTTAATTTTCTGTTGTTTTGCATATCCAACAAAGTGATTTTTAGGATAATAATTTAGATATTTTCATTTGAATTGTTATCATTTACCTCTTTGTTAATTTAAATCATTAATCGATAATTAATCTAGTTTTCCAAGTCGCTCTTAACTGAGATAGGGTAGCTATTTAGTTTTAATTCATAATTTTAGTTTGTTCTAGATAGTTATTAAATTGGATTTAATTAGATTAGTTGGTTTTAAGTTAAAATTAGTTCTTCAGTTAAAAATTGAAAAACAAAACACTAAAACAACAGACTTGCATTATGAAAGTAATTTTAGGATGATTTAAATTTAAAAACATACATTAGGGTTAGATAAACTCTAGATTAACATAAGATACATTTTACTGAGTTTTTTTTATATTCTCCTTAAGAGGATAAATTCAGTTGGTTGCAGGAGACCATAACCTGCGATATTTAGTTATTCCAAACACACCGAGGGTTGTTTTAAGCACTTTGTGTGGACTATTTCTCCTTAGTTGGCCTAGGTCAGAAAATCAAGCCAACAATCCCTCATAGTGAAAAGATACCTAATGGAGTCTTCTTTAAACTCTTTTTGGGATCCTTGAATACGAAAAGATTGTCGAGCGATCTTATCTTTTTCACACTCGTTATAGCATTTGAAGAGTCATCTCTCCGATGGTAGGTTATCTATTTTTCTGTTCAGATAGACTATTTACGAAAAAGGAACACTCCAGACATTCATGACTGGAAGAGTTCTCTAAGGTATGATTTTACACTTTCTTGGGCCTTAGGGACTAAATCATATGAAAAGGACCCTTCGTATTCTTCTTCCATGGTCATTCAGACTCTCTAAACATGAACGATACTGAGTTTTCTTTCATTGGACTCATGAAATTAAACATTGAGAGACCCTCTTTTGGGAACGAACCTCTCCTCTCTCAGGTTTGTAAAACATATGAGTTTGTACTTATCTTCAGACAGGCTATACCGAGTGTTTTTTACCCTCTTTGAACTCATAAAGTGAAAATAGGCACTCATAAACCATGATGGGGAAAATGGGAAATGAATCATTTTGCAAATAAATGGTAGTAGTTTGTCGTTACCTTTGAACATGGCACCCTTCCGCATATCATTTCAATCAATTGGGTATTCAGCTGATCTCCGTGACGATCCACTCTCATGAGTCATGCCACTCCTTTGATTCTTTTAAAAGAATGCATTGTCCAGTGTCACATTGTTTGTTTGTCTGGCTTAGTCATGCTTCCAAGTCTTTTGTCGTGCCATCTGATGTTCAAAGGTAAATTGTAGAAGTTTTTTCCTCTGCAGTCAAAACAGTCTATGTGTCAATAATTTTGAGTCAGTCCTATGGTTACTACATTCACATCATTCCAGAACTATGTTCTGAGTTTCGTGTCGTCGATGTGGAACTCATCATGGCCCTCCTTCGACGAGACTTTTTCCGTCGACATCACTCATCATCTGGGAAATAGTCTTAGAAATAAAAACTTAGTACCTTGAGATCTGTATGATTTAATGATAGATTCTCTCACTCTCGACATAGGTTCACATAATTGACCTTTGATCGATAGAATTGACTGGGCATTCGACATCAGGACATCTATTCACACTCAGTAGATTTTACTAAGGTACCTTGGGAATCATTGACATCAATGGTG
This sequence comes from Pseudotsuga menziesii, assembly GCA_001517045.1. Classification (NCBI taxonomy): domain Eukaryota; kingdom Viridiplantae; phylum Streptophyta; class Pinopsida; order Pinales; family Pinaceae; genus Pseudotsuga; species Pseudotsuga menziesii. The sequence goes on from LPNX010484124.1 coordinate 761,739, forward strand.
ATCTCCCTCGCACTTGTTAACAGTTCACATCATTGGCCGGTAATCAAGTGGTTTCTACCATGTTCGACTTCAAATCATTGTAATCACATGGATAGAATCGTACTTTGCAAAAGACGAGATGAAGACCCTGGGTATTTGTTTAGCACTCATTGCTTTCCCCAGGTTGCGATGGAGTTTTGTATATATAGCATGGATCCACATTTGTATGGTCATGGCTATGCTCATATTTGCCTTTGTATGACATAGATCTATGTTGTATGTCGGGTAGCTATGTCCAAGTTTGAGTCCTCTATCACATGGATCTATGTTGTATTTTAGTAGCCATGCTTGTTTATTCCTCCCATGGATCTGCCTTGTATTGGTCTGCAGCCATGAGTTGGTTACTTGTGTCTATGAGTCAAAAATATTGATGTACTACAGATTCCTACTTGACGATATGCTCCGATCGAGCTGACATTTTCACCTCGAAGTGACAACTTGTTCTCTCAAAGCTCTCGTTTATCGTATCCCTCTAAGTCTCATGCTTTGGGGGGCATTCTGTTATACCCAAATCCTATCACCACCATGTAATAATACCTTTGACTTACATGTTTTCCCTTAATCCCAGCACTTAGAGTGGAAACCTATGTTGTTTGTCAATTCTACATGAAGAAACTCAGCACCACGTTTTCCCTATGACCCATGAGTGGTACCTTGCTCACACCTCCTGTATCATGTTTTCCATAAGCGGTGCAACCGCATTTTTTCTTTGGTCCATAAGCGTTTCTCATCTAAACCGCTCTATCATAAGAGAAGAAAAGTGGTACCCTGGGTAAAATGAGAAAAAGAGAAGTTTCTCGAAACTTCTAGATCATGAGCCTTGTGTCCTCCCTCATCCCTACCATTGTGGGTCAGTTGAGCTCGAGATCCCCCATCATAATATCTTAGAGGACACCTCATCCAAAATTCTCTCAACTATTCCTATCCATTGAGCCTTATAAATACAAGCTCATGCCCATGGTTGAGGGGGAGAACTATAGAGGTATTGTTATGCTGTTGGATTAACCACTTAGTCCAAGCCATTGGAGAGCATAGAGAGAAAAGTTGGAGCTTATGGGGATGAAGTGTTTGTCTCGTGGAGAGGCTTGTCAACACTAAGGCAATGGTTGTAAGTTTCTCCATACATCTTTAATGCAAATCTGATTTCTGTCCCACATTACTGTTGTTTTGATTTCACATGTATATGGTGTTAGATTCCTTAGTCACTAACATGGATAAGTAGATGATTTTCTTGTAGCTTTGATGTGTTTGTGTGTTTGATCTATTTGCAGGTACACAGGTTCACTATCAAAGCAGCATTCTATGTGTCTACGGCATCCAGGGAAGGTCTTCATCCTTTATCGTTCACTCATTTGTTTTGGATCTGAACCATTCAGACTAGAGGAACAGATTCTTTCCACAGAAGGTGAAATATTCCTGGTTACATTGTGTGGAGAAATACACCAAAAATAGCATTCAGGGAGATTACTACACACATACCCTTGTGGTATATCGCAAGGTGCACTTACTTGACAATCCTGGTGAGAGACCGACCATCTGAGCTCCTCCTATCATTTAAGTTTGCTTGTTGGATTTAGCTTGAGTAGGAGAAAGTTTTTGTGTGTTATTAGCTTTGAGACCCTAGGTTAGTTTAGTAACTGATACCAATCTAGCTGAGTTTCGGTTGAGACAATCCAGAAGGAATAAGGGCTTGCCACCCGATTTTCCTCCTATTACAGGAGAGAGTCCTATGGAAGCCATCGACCAAGGAGCTACAACTACTTCCCACCAGGAAGAAAATATAGTTGTAGAAAGTGGAGACCAATTCACGTCTTATACAAATTCCTTGGTTCAACAACCTCCTATGGCTGATACTTCCTTTCATCCACATATGGAAGGTTGTACCGATAGTCCTGTTCCATCTGAGTATGGCCCAGATGCTCCGTTCTAGAGAACTACTATGGGTCAGGCCATTGCCTCATTTGGGGTAAATAGGCCCTCTCTTGAACAATCTTCACCAGGTGAAGAAGAGTATAGACAAATCTAAGCCTCTATTCACCGTGCTCATGATTTTCAAGAGAGAATGTAGAGACTAGATACAATCTTAGTAACCCTCATACCTCATAAAGAACCTTTTTCAAATATTCTCCCTTGTAATATGGATCCTTGGCCTCTCGCTGAAATTAAACCTTCTTATGATGGTAATCCAACATATGGTGAGACTTCTCGCAATCCAAGTAAAACCTCTAATCCAGGTCAAACCTTTAATCCCGCCCCTACAGCATTAAGTTTTAGGTCTGTCTCTAGTCACCCCATACTTTCTATGGCTGGGAAGGAACCTTCAATTCCAGTAGTATCTGTACCTTCTAACGTCGAGGGAAACCCTTGACATGACCTATGTTACCCACTAATGGAGTTATTACAAATAATAGACAAACCTCTGTTGTAGGACAATCCACAGTATATGTCCCTCCCACCAACACAAATGTGGTGGACCCCCCTTCAATTTCAGGTCAGCCCTCAGTAGCACAACCTACATTTCATCAACCCTCATGGTGTTATGGTTATCCAGCAAATCAAATTCCTATAGGAAACATGAATTATCAAACTAACCCTATAGGAATGTCTTATACTAGAATTCCATACCCTGAGAATACCTTTACACCATGGGGGCAACCTAACTGATCTTATATGTTGACAATGGGAGGAATACCTATGCATCACTGCTAGAGGTGTCGGAGGGCCACCTTCTGGTGGCCCTTCTCCTGGTGGTCTTGGTGGTCATGGGGGTTTTGGTGGCCCTCCTCCTGGTGGTCGTGGTGGTCCTGGGGGTTTTGGTGGCCCTCCTCCTGGTGGTCCTGGTGGCCCTGGGGGTTTTAGTGGCCCCCCTCCTGGTGGTCGTGGTGGCCTTGGGGGTTCTGGTGGCCCTCCTCTTGGTGGTCCTTATGGTCCTAGGGGTTATGGTAGCCCTTCTCCTGGAATCCCTAGTGGTCCTAGTGGTCCTGGTGGTCTGGGAGGTCCTAGCGGACCTCCTCCTAATGGTTCTAACGGGCCTAACGGTCTTGGTGGCTCTAGCGGCCCTAACCCTGGAGATCAATATTCGAGAAGTACATCATCTCATCAAACATTTCAACAACCTATATATCAGTCAAGCTATGTCCCTGCTAGTGGTTACATGCCTTATCAATATTACCAGTACGTGGAACCCAATCATCAATTACCTTTCCTAGCAACTTTGGACTTACCTGATTTGTCCAAGTTTATTAATGACCCCATCCAACACAATCCGTTGTGGCCTACAATTCCAGTAAAGTTGCCATCGGACATCCCGAAATTTGATGGTAAGTAGGAAGATGATCCCAAAAATCATGTTATGACTTTCCAACTATGGTGTTTTTCCAACTCCTTGATGGATGATTCTATTCGATTGAGACTCTTCCAGCACACTTTAACCGGTACAGCCGCAAAGTGGTATATTGAACTTCCACGACATTCGTTTGTGGATTTTAGTGCATTGGCAACTGTTTTCCTCACACACTTTCAGCTACCCATTCATTACGAAATGGGTACAGACCTTTTAACTTTTCTGTGTCAAAACACCTCCACACACATATCAGATCACATCCATGAGTGGAGAAGACAAAGAACGCTCATTAAAGCTCCTATCCTAGACCAACTCTTAGCTGATTGGTTTACGAAATCTTTGTTGCCACCTATTTCCCGATATGTGGCTATGGGCGGTGCTATCACTAAAAAGCAGGCTATTACTCGTGCTCAGTACCTGGATTTGGTGTATTCCCAGTCCAGAACATTGTATGACTTGATCCCTCAAGCTTCTCGCCCTAGCACTGATCCTGTTAAGCCACCTGCAAAAACTCTTGTTGATGGGATTGTTGGTTCAATCCAACCCTCGTCAGCAGCGAAACCTACCAAGCAACCCAATGCTTTAGCTAATCCTCCTTCGACTCCCAAGGTTTCTGCCAAGGTGAATGCTATTCAAAGTACGCAAACACCCAGTAATAATAAAAATAAAAGTAAAGGAAAAAACAAAAAACCTAGAAACCAACAAGAGAACCGGAAACCTACAACCAATGAAAACGATAAAGGGAAGAGAAAAGAAAAATATCCATGCCTATTGTGCAGAGGGGATCACTTCATGAAGGAGTGTCCTCGTCGTGAAGAAATCAATAAATATTTGCAAACTAACCCTACGCCAACAATTCTCACTGATCCTTTCCCTTCTCAGCAACAACTGATAGACCACATGCCTAATCATGGAAATTCTAGTTCTTCAGAGGAAATTCACATGATGTCCTCAGAAACTGCTAATTTACAAACTCAAAGTTAGAATTATGACAAACCTGCAGACAAAAAGGAAGACAATTCTTCTTCAGATAAAGCTCCCCCTACTGGTTCTCCCATGTCCTCATCTAACGGTCCCCTAACCATCGAGAAACCTAATCTTGACATGATTTTGCGCCTGCCCAAGAGTACTCTTAGAAAGTCTGTTTTCAACCCTAATGCCCAAGGTGCATATTTTTACGTCATTGAATATCTCGCTTAGGCACTGTTACCACCTAAGTTGTACTTAGTGGTTTTTTGTCAAGTGAGCCTGGTGAACCGGACAAGGATAACTTGTTCAGACTTCAGAGAACCTTCAGTCTTGCTTCTGGGGAGCTTTGTTGTACTATATCACATGTTCATACCCCATGGGGGAATTGTAATAAATGTTCTAGCATGATAGTGTCCTTAAAAGACTCGGTCTCTTAGACTTTTTTGTCAATCCAATCAGCCCAGGGTGTTTTTTCCCTTGGTTATTATTGGTTGTTGAATAAACGACTAATAATTTATGAGTTTTTCACCCCATACCTCCAAAGTTGGGGTGGTCGGCTTGGCATTTAGGCCTACTGAGGTTATTAAAGTCTATGTGTCAATGTATAAACATGCTAGGCATCATGGTCGAGTCATATGAACATGTCTAAGTCCCCCTAGGTTTTTTCAAATTTTCATTTTTTTTTCTTTTTTTAGTGTTTTTTATTAAAATTTAATTTTCCAAAACTTAGTCTATTTTTTAATAGTTTAATTGGAAAAATTGATTTTGTAATAAAAGTGGGCCAAATAATCAGTTTTAGTCATGTAGGTGCTCATTTTCAAGCCAAGAGCACCATGTAAACCCATGGACCCACTTTTTCCTAGTTTTGAGTGATTTTCCATCACTCAGGTCAGAAAGCCCCAAAAAATCAATTATTTATTATTTTAATTAATAAATTGATGAATAATGGAGCAAATCCAAAATCATAGATCAGTGGATTCTCAGCCAATTTGATTGAAATTAGTCAGATCTGAACCAGATTGACTGGATCTAACAAATCCTTAACTGAAGGAGGTGATCTGGACAAATCCATAGTTGAAATGTAGCATCCTTTATGGGGAATTTTTCCCTCCCTCTCTCCTCCACACGTTTGGGCTCATCTAGATGAGTTTTGGTGGATGCTTCAGTCAACAAGTTGAGGTGTCAGTCAAATCAGCTCTCCGATTGATAGTTGCACTCAGTGAGACTCATACATAGCTTAGTTAGACATAGATCAGGCATTGATGGACTCTCCTTCAGCTACAGTGGTCTATCTCCTTGGGATTTGCGCCCCCTGGGCTGGATCTCCTATTTTTTGTATAAATAAAGCTCAGGCTGCCTCTTCTGAGCTAGTTAGAGTTGGATTGAAGGGCTTGCTATTGTAATAATGTTGTAATCTTTTGATTGTTGGAATAAATAAGCTTTGGATGCCAAATGGTGCAATGCTCTCATGTGTGTGGATTAAGCATTGTCTTACGGCTATTGATGTTGCCAACTTTTCTCTCAATTTCTACATCTGAACCCTGTCTGGATTGAAAGATTCAACTGAATCAATAGGAGTATAGTTGGGCAAGTAAGGTTAGTTGTTTTTTCTATATCTCATAGCATATATGTTTGAAGATCTAGATTATACATGTTTAATAAGTTTATTTGCATGTAATTCTTGTCTCTTTTTCATATATATATCCATATCTCATGAGGTTTCGTGCAGGATTGTGTGTTTAGCTTTCAGGTAGAAAGGATTGGATGAGATATGGATCTAGTTTGACTCCACTGTACATCCAAAAAATTTGTGAAGGCATTTCCCCTCTATATTCCACTAACAAGTTTCCATTGCAGATCCATCCAACAATGGGCATTTCCCCTTCTCTTCCTCCTTTCTATTAAAATCAATCTTCTAGTTACCTGTCTCTTCCTCTTATGATCAGATCTAGTTCTAAGAATTGAATATATATTGTTAGATCTAGTTCATGAGAGTCTTGTTGCTTAGATCTGTAATTTCATAAAGAATATCATTTCATAAAGATAGATCTAGGTGTAGGAATTGCTTTTTTTGCAAGTAGCTATATCATAGATCTAAAACTTGCTCATAAGGTATTTTCTTTTTTCATTATTTAAAGATTTAAATTCTGCAAGAAAAGTGCATATCTCATTGGCTGCCCAAACAGCAAGCCAAGATCCCAAGGAAAGCTTTCTTTCCTTGGTTTCCTTTTGCAAAACTAGATTAGCCCCTTTTAACAATTTTTTACTTAGTTTTTTTTGGTAACTAGCATGGTGACCCAAAACACTTTTAAAGTGTGTTTGGGCACATTTGATTTTAATTTATCGCTGTTTTTTAGCAGGTCTAACAAAAAAGAGAAGGAGACTCTGCCCATTTTCCGACTCTTGGACGAACCAGAGCATCCCGGAAGCTTCCCCCGCCACTGTGTTTTGAGTTTAGCTTGTTACAAGCTTGTTGTAATCCTTTGGATCGCAGATAACAAGGACCAAAGTGCATAAATTTAAATTTTATGATATTGTAAATCGCTGCCAATAAAAAAACAAAAGATCTTTTCAAATAGGCTCTTTCGATCCTATTCACCATCCCCCCTGGGGGGATTTACGTCCGTGTCTTTTTTTTGCTTTTCGTTTATCTTTTTTTTAATCTAGCGTAGTTCTAATCTGCAGGGTAGTATACTTTTATTTATAATCATTTCCATATTCCATATCTGAGGTTTCAAAGTAATTTTAATACTTACCCCATGACTTCCCGATTGACCCGAAAGGGGAAAGAGATGCGTGGTAGGACTAATTAGAAAACCGGAATTGTGTATCTTTGTTTTCTTTTTCATCAACTATTTCATCAGCTATAATAAAATTAACCCCTCCTTGATTCCTCGATTGAGATCCACTTGGATCGAAAGAGGTTCCTGGAGGGTTTTCTTTTTAACAAGAACACCTATCTTAAAATTTACTAAAATTGCAAGACTCCGGTGTGTATGCTCTGCACTTGGATGTGGTTTGTCCGATCAGTTAAGATGCATCAAAAGCACTTGAGTGACTATAATAATTAGGATTCACTCTCCCAAATTGACAAACCATCAGGTGAAAATCCAACACCTCGATCAAACCATTACGATGGCAAAATACCCAAAGGAAGCGGGAACTCCTGAAAAGTGACCTCGGGGTGCCGATCTCTATTACACCTGTGGGTGCATTATGAACAATAGCCTCAGAGACTCCATTCAACCCACATATTCCTTGCGGGTAGCCGTGAAGGTTTAGTTTTGGACATACTCCAAGTACTCTCGGGTATATCTGGAGTCCACCCCTTCGCCTAATTTTAATAAACTCATATTTCACATTAACTTAAAATGTACCAAGAGGCAATCGCAAAACATTCACTCCAACCACATGCCAGTACATTGATTATCTGTTGACTCCATTTTAAGGCAGTGGCTAATTTCTTTTTATATATATATTGTGTCTCTGCATTGTGCTTTTGTGCGCTCATTTTGTATCTTGTCATCTATGGTTGTTTATGGTTAAATTTCAAACTCCTAAGTAACTCATTCAATTTAACATCACCATACTAAATAATTTTTCCTTAGTAACTTAATAGGATCTACCCCCCTTGGCTTCATTAGGAGTTGAGCCTAAACGGAGGAGTCAAGAACAAGGTGACAACCTTGACTCAATACTTGCCCCCAGGGACACACCGAGTGGCTTGAATATTTCTGCCACGTGACCCAGGTGTGTGAAAGGCGGCAACAGGAACCATGTGCAATGTCTACCTTGGAAGTACTCCAAAGTTGTCCTACACAATGCAAAAACCTATTAACCAGGAGCCCTAGACTCAGACAACACTAATTTGATTCATTTCAATGTCGAGAACTATAAGTCTAGACTACCCCACCAACTCACTTTTCAAATCATGACGAAAGTAGTTGGAAAAAAGGTCTTTAGAACCGTCTTAGATGAAGGAGCTTAAACTTCAGTTTTTTCCCTGTCTTGTTGGAAATCCCTCATCTCTCTCGAGCTTATGGAATCACTAACGACCCTCAAAGCCTTTGATGGATGAGATTTCCAGTCCCACAGTCTCATACCAGCACTTTCAGTTGAGCTTGGGGGAAAAATTGTTTTTGTTCAGGTGGAAGTGGTGGATGCCCCTTTAGACTACAATCTCCTGTTAGGAAGAAATTGGTTTTATGCCATGACTGTTGTCGCTTCGAAGGTATTTCGAACCCTCCAATTTCCACATCTAGGGAACATTGTAATTATTGATCAACTTGATTTCTATACACCAGATGTTACTACCCCTACAGAAAACAACATCCCTATGTTAGGTCAGTCCCCTCCTCCTTACCAGTCGATCGAGATAGGCATGCTGAAGGATTCTTCCCTTATGGGGGTGTTCCCATCAGCTCCTCCTAACATAGAAACATTGACAATAAATATGATTTCTTCATTTGGTTATGATCCCAAAGGCCAAAAATTTGTTGAGTCAACTTCATTGAGTCCGCCGAAAGAAATGTACGGCATTATATAAACCCTTTCTGATGACCACACTGATGATCTTCATCTGGTGGCTTCGGATCCCTACCACCTACCCTACTGGTTAGAACCCTCTCTTCCTACTCTGGATTATCTCTCCCATACTTTTCCTTCTGACGATTCCATTATGGAGATCATGAGTACGAATGAATCTGTATGGGAGTATCACCATCACAGATCATCGTTCCTCCCCAACACCAGTTCGGCAGATCATGATTTTTCATCTCTCTTTAGTACTGATACTATCCATACTCCTCAAACTCCTGTATTGTTATAGAACACTAAATCTGAAGGAAATCTCTGTAACATTACCAAAACAAATCCAATCAACATATCAGTCAAGCCTGGCACTCTTGAGCACGTTCATGTTGGGCAGAACTACTCAACAGAAGAATCTAAAGCATACAAAGCACTTTTCAAGGAATTTTGAGATATTTTTCCCTCGTCCTATGAAGAAATGCCTGGGATAGACCCGTCCATCGTGGTCCATAAAATCAAAACCTATCCCACAACCAAACCTATGAGGCAAAAACTAAGGAAATTCCATCCACGGAAGGCTGCAGCTATCAAAGCCAAAATAGAAAAACTTCTGAAAGCAATATTTATTTATCCTATGCCCCTAACGAAGTGGGTATCGAACATTGTCCCTGTCAATAAAAAACAAGGCACTATTAGGGTCTGCATCGATTTCAGAGATTCAAATAAAGCTTGTCCCAAAGACAACTTTCCAACTTCGTATGTTGACCAGATTATTGACAACTGTGCTGGAAGTGTCATCATCTCATTCATGGATGGATTTTCTGGCTATAATTAGATAGAGATATTACTCGTCGATCAGCACAAGACAACATTTATTTTCCCATGGGGTACTTTTGCGTATAGGAAGTTACCTTTTGGCCCGAAGAACACTGGAGCTATGTTTTAGCGTGCATTGTCCTATGTGTTCCACGATGTCAAACATATTGTGGAACAGTAACTTGACGACCTCCCAGCTCATTCATAGCAACAGGAGGGCCACCTTGGTCATCTTAGGGATATTTTTTTGAGATGTCGTCATTATAATATATGGCTCAATCTGCATAAATGTGTTTTTTGCATTGAGATGAGACATTTCCTAGGTTCTGTGGTGTCTAAGGATGGTATCTGGATAGATCCATTCAAAATTGTAGCTATTTTAGCCCTACCATCCCCAACCAATCTTGTTGAACTCCAAATTTTGCAGGGGAAGGAAAAATTTCTCCGTCGTTTCGTGTGCAATTTTGCAGAGAAAACATACGGCTATATGTGTCTCCTCAAAAATGACACTCCGTTCTTTTGGGATGACCAAGCCCAATGTGGCTTTGGTAATATTAAGTAGGAATTAACTCATTCACATGTGATACACCCCCCAGATTACTCAAAGGATTTTCTATTATACATTGTTGCCTCCACTACTACCATCAGCATGGTTTTGGTGCAGAAAAATCCTGACGGTCAAGAGCACATGATCTATTACGCTAGTAAGAATCTCATAGATTCTGAAACTCGATACTCATGTGTGGAGAAGTTAGCATTGGCCATGGTCATTGCTGTACAGAAATTTCGACACTACATCTTGCTTCGCACTACCACCATATTGGCATATTAGAGCCCTATGCATTACATCCTGACTCGTCAGGTGCTAGGGGGGAAATATTCCCGATGGATAGTCATCCTATAGGAATTTGACCTTGAATTTTCCAAAGCCACGTCAAATAAATCCTTGGTTTTTGCTGAGCTAATGTGTGATCTTCCCTGTGCTTTGACGGATTCTGAATCGATGATTCATTCCCAGATGAATTTTTGTTCCTAATAAGCAATAATAATCCATGGTATGGAGATTTAATCATTTATCTCCAAACACAAATATTTCAGCCCACTCTATCCCGTGACGATTGTCATCATATCCATCACCATGCAAAATACCACCTTATCCTGAATGATACTTTGTATAGGCGTGGTCTTGATTCTGTTATCCGACAATGCCTTAATCATGAAGAGGCTGAATAAGTTTTGAATGACTTCCACTCTAGAACATGCGGCGGTCATCTCTCTGGGATGGCTACAGCCCAGAAAATCCTTCGCGTTGGCTATTTCTGGACTTCAATATTTAAATATTATCATGAGGTTGTTAATAAATGCCCACCCTACTAATATTTCTATCCGAAAAAGTGCACCCACCCTACTCTGTTATACCCCATCATTGTTGTTGTCCCTTTCGCCAAATGGGGGATTGATTTTATGCATTGTAATCCTACCTCAGCCAGGGAGCATGGTTACATCATAGTAGCCGTTGATTATTTTACGAAATGGGCTAAGGCTATGCCTACATATGCAGAGGATGGTAAGATTGTCACCCTCTTTCTGTTCAATCATGTGATAGCAAGATTTGGATTCCCACAATCTATAGTTACTGATCATGGATCACATTTCCAGAATTAGATGATGGAAGAACTAAGTGCCAAGCTAGGTTTTCATCATGAAAACTCAACACCCTATTATCCGCAAGCTAATGGTCAAGTCGAGGCCATTAATAAAGTTTTTAAAACCATGTTGCAGAGGATGGTTGGAGATCACAAATCCAACTAGAACCACGTCCTCTTCTCCGCTCTTTAGGCTTATAGGACTTCAGTAAAAACAGCTACTGGTTTCACACCCTTCTAGTTAGTTTACGGACTAGAAGCTGTCTTTCCTATTCAATGTTAGATTCCATATTTGAAACTTGTTGTTGAACTTCTCCCAGATACTTCTATCAAGGAAGAAAGATTCCTATACCTGAACAATCTTGACGAAACTAGACGAGATGCTTCCTTAGCTAATGAGGCACATAAGAAATGCGTCAATGCATAGTATGACAAGTCTGTCCAACCTCGCATTTTTAATGAAGGTGGCCTAGTTCTGACTTATGATCAGAGATATGACAAGCTAGGGAAAGGGATGTTTGAATCAATGTGGTACAGTCCTTTTATCGTTTCCAAAGTTTTAGAGAAAGGGGCTTACAAGCTCGTGGACTATGATGGAATTCCCTTCAAGCGACCTCGCAATGGATTGTACCTGAAGAGGTACTATGCCTAGATCATTCATGTATGGTACCTTGTATATATGTACATTGTTTGACTTTTTTTCATGTGTTTTTCAGTATTTTCAATATGGTTTTGATTTTAGTGTCCAAACTATTTATACCATGTCTTGGTTATGCAAAACAGAATCTGGATTTTTATGGCTTCGCTATTGGTGCTTTCCGCCATACCTTAAACCTTGCCTCAGCCGCTTGGGTTCTCTAGTCTCTAGTTCGTGATTTGGTCAGTTCAGGAGTGGTTTGTATTGGTCCTACTATCAACAATATTGTTGAGTAGTAGGAAGTCATAGGTCTACTGACTGAGGCTGCATCCCGGAACATTCGTGATTTGGTAGTTTTCATGGACTCGCAATTGGTGGTTTGTTGTTTGAACCAGGTTTATACCATTAGGAATCCGGTACTTCTCCGTCTCTTCCAGAGGGTACGTTTGTTAGAAAGGTCATTTGAAATAATTACTTAAAGGCATATCCCTAGGGAAGATAATGGAGTTGTTGATTTGTTAGCAAACTATATCCTAGACTGGTATATTGCTCATACCTAACTTGAAAATAAAACATGGTTCATGATATTGTAAATAAACAATATAAAACACATAAAACTCATGTAAATACATTTTCCATTTGGAACATATAAACATCGTAAATAAGAGTCTGTATATATATATATATATATATAGTGTTTTACAAAAATAGGTCATCGGACATCATCTAAAGCACTCTTGCTTTCAAGCAGTACAAAATCTTGAAGCTATATCATCTTTTAGTAATACATCATGTAGATCTATCTAGTGATGCTCAAGATAGCATATCACATCCCGTACTACTCTGCGCAGTAGTCAGCTAAAACGGCCTGGCACGCCTGCAGTGTGCCTCTGATACCTCATGGGGAGGTCATCAATCGATGCATCAGGTATGTCTAGAGTCAACCTCTCCAGGTTTTCCTCTAGCTCTCCCATTGGGTTGTCACTCCGTTGAACAAAATGATCTCCCGCTCACCTGTCTAGTGGGGAAGATCCCCCAGGTCATGTCACTCCAACATCTGCATGAAGATATTTAGGTATCGTTACTACATATAAAAAATAAAAAACATTAAAATACAAAAACACAAGTTTCCATTTTAGGGTTTTATTTCTTACCAGTGTCTCCCCACTACTCACCAAGTGGAAGAGGTAGGTCAAGGTCACTCCTGAAGTCAGTACCTACGTACGCATAATCCTCAATCATGAGGATTTGATGATTCAGCTAGTGGAAAAATGGAGCCCCGAACTTCACTTTGCCCCTGCCTGCTCTTGTGCAGGCCATGATCCTAACCCACCTCAGCATACGAGGGTCTCTCACCCTCAGCTCAGTAAAAACCACTTGGGGCCTCAGATGAGGGACCCACTCAAAGAAGAAACAAGCTAAGATGGAACCATAATCAAACTGTTTCAGCTCTCCTTGCCGACACTTGGTCAGCTGGTCCTTGAAGACCAGAAGTAATGCTTCTACCCAGTTATAGATAGTAGGTTCCATGGCATTTATAGCATATAGCATGTGTGCTCTGGAATCCTGATGAGGTCCTTGGTTCCCAGCCAATCTCTGCATAGTGAAAAGGACTATACGAAGACGATCGTCCACCACTACCTTAATGGGAATTTTCTTCCCAGACATTCTAGTACCAGGTATGCAGTAGTGGTTGATTAACTCTGGGTGGTCACGTCCCCTCCATGGGAACCAGCTAGTGAAATAGGTGCACCCCGTCTGGATAATCCTGTCAAGAAGTAGATATCCCCTACCTGAATAGTCATCATGTGGGCTCTCACATCGAAATATTGTTGCTCTGGGTTCCACATATGAAGGATATACTCCAATAAACATTCATGGGACACCATGCAAGGAGTACGGAAGAATTTTAGGAGACCACAGTCCCTCAATGCGGCTATGCAACCCACATTTCTTTCGGTGAAGGCATTGTCATCATTATGTTCTTGTTCCTTCCATATCACCATTTTTATCAATTAGAACTTGCAAAAAATAAATAATGGACTAATTAGAGGCATAATCAATCAAAAACTTTTATTTTTGCTTGTCCGTTCATTTTTTCTCACTCATGGTCGGCACCGCCTGAGCTCCATTTGCACAGAGCGGTGGCACCGCCTGAATGCGGCATAAGATGTGAGGTTCTCACAGTGCACTGCCTGTCCCGTAAGGGGCGGGAGCGGTTCCCGTATCTGAAATTTTAAGGCTTGCCTAAAATGCCCCAAACCCCCCCAAACTAAAAAATAGATTCTCAAAAAGGAAAGGCTAGGGTTTAATCATTGACGTGGTCCAGACGACGCTCGAAATGGATGGTGGAATATCCCAAAATCAATGACTAAATATCTGGCTCAAGTTACTCCAAAATAATCTCACCAAGTAGTAAATAGTAAAATGATTTGGTTTATACTATTCAAATGACTTATATATATATATATATATATATATATATATATATATATATTTCTAGGGTTTTTTAATTTTATGTTGATGTTTAGAAAATCATTATTGTTATAAAACCCCTTTATATAGTCCGTTAAAGTCATTTTTTGAGAGATTAATGATCGTTCTGAGTCTTGCAGGAGTAAAAGTGGAAACGGTAAAGTCTATGGGGAGTTTTTTTTTTACTTTTTCGTACTTCCATAAAACAGAAAAAGTCCCCGAGTGTTTGTTTCAACACTTTGGTCATGCTCTTAGAACTCAGTATCAAAGTTCCAAGTCTTTTTCCGATTCTTTTTAGACTCGTAAAAACTTCTCATCATGAAAAAGAAACCTAATGGAGTCTCCTTTAACCTCTTTTCAGACTCCCTAAATATGAAAAGATTGTCAAGTACTTGTCTTCTTTATACTTGTAAAAGTATTTGAAGAGTCGTCTCTCCAATGGTAGGTTATCTCTTTTTCGATTCGGATGGACTATCTATGAAAAAGGAACACTCCAGCCAATCATGACTGGAAGAGTTCTCTCAGGTATTATTTTACACTTTTTCAAGACTAAATCATACGAAAAAGGACCCTTTGGAGTTTTCTTTCGTCTTCATTTAGACTCTCTAGACATGAATGATACCGAGTTTGCTTTAATTGGACTCGTTAAATTAAACACTGAGAGACCCGTTCAGGGAACGAACCCCTCCTTTCTTAGGTTCATAAAACGTATGAGAATGGACTTGTCTTTGGATGAGCTAAAATGAGTGTTTGTTACCCTCTTTGGACTCATAAAAATGAAAAGAGGCACTCATCAATCATGATGGGGGAATTAAGGGAAAGAAATTGTTTTGAAAATCAAATGGCAGTTGTTTGTCACCTTTGAACATGGAACTTGTCTGGATATCATTCAGTCAATTGGGTATTCATCTAACTTACAAGTCAATCCACTTTCATGAGTCATATCACTCCTTTGAGTCTTTCAAAAGAATGCATTGTCCACTGTAGTATTGTGTGTTCAAGTTTGAGTCCTCTATCACATGGATCTACGTTGTATTATAGTAGCCATGTTTGTTTATTCCTCTCATGGATCTACCTTGTGTTGGTCTGTAGCCATGATGAGGTTACATTTACTCATGAGTCAAAGTATTGATGTATTGCAGATGCCTATTCGACGATACTCTCTGATCAAGCTGGCTCTTACCTCGAAGTGATAACTTGATCTATCAAATCTCTCGCCTATCATATCCCTCTAGCCTCATGTTTTGGGGGGAATTATGTTATACCCAAATCCTGTCACCAGCATGTAATAAGACCTCTAACACCTCTATTTTCCCTCAATCCCAAACATTGAAGTGAAAACAGTGATCGGGATGTTGATCTTACATACAAAACTCCAACATCGCTCCTACCTTTGAGAATATAAGCGGTACCTTATACAGCACCGCCTGAGTCATTTGGAAGACAGGTGGTGCCACCGCCTTTAACCTTTGTCTTTGGCGCAGTTCTCACCTTGCACCGCTCTGTCATAAAGGAGTATAAGCGGTGCCCTTGGTAAAAATTGAAAAAGAGAAGGTTTCACGAAGCTTATAGAACAAAAGCCTCATGTCTAGCATTATCCCTACTCACCTGGGTTAGTTAAGCTTGAGATCCATGCTTTGGAGATCTCATGGCCACCTCACCCACCTATTTCTCAACCATTCCTATCCCTTTGAGCCCTATAAAACCAGGCTCATACTCCATGGTTGGGGAGAGATAAAAAGAGTAAAGTTATGCTGCTGAATTAACATCCTAGCCTAATCCATTAGAGAGCATAGAGGAGCAAGTTGGAGCTATCGGGGATGAGATGTCAGTCTTGTGAAGGAGTGCATCGACACTAAGGCAAAATGGTTGTAATATCTTTCATTTATATATTAATGCAAAGTCAATTTCTTTCCCATATATCTATTGCGTTATAATCTCACATGTATATTATCAGATTCCTCAGTCACTGATATGGATCTATGGATAGTTTTCTGGTATCTTTGATGTTTTTGTATGTTTGATGTGTTTTTGCAGGTCTTCCATCAGAGATCTTATTCCAGGCATCCATAGCTTCTAGGGAGAGTCCTTTTACCTAGTTGTGACTCATTTGTTCTGGATTTGAACCATTCAGACCAGAGGAACATCTTTTGTCCGGAGAAGGTGAAATATTCCTTATAACGGGAAGGGTCAACAATGTTGTCGGCTCCTACAGGAATGTAGTTCCCATGGATGACTAGGGGTGGGTGAAGTTGACTTTCGACAATAGGATTACTCACTAGGATGGTAGGAAAATCGAAATGGAAGTGGAAGGGCCACTGACGCCAGGCATAAATAGTGGTATGGTAGGAACCACGGTGCCTGGAGTGGGGTCACCACTAGTGGGTAGCACACCAGAAGCAGTGTGTTCAGTGGAAAAGGTCCCACTAGGACCAGGACTTATCATTCCAATGGAAGGGATACCCATAATGATGGATGGAATGAACACAATCCCAATACCAACCGTCCCCCCTGAAAGGGATCAATATGTGCACCAGCCAAGGGGCTAGATGGGGAAGGGAACAAGGTAGCTTTGGCTTGATAGGAATCTAAATCAGACTTAGAGGAAGTATGTTGTTACGGAGAGAAATTCCTATGGCTTGGGGTACCACAACAGACAGCTAGACTCTAGAAATCAATCTTCTCCAATATGCAATAGAAATAAAAACATCTAACACGAAAGGATCGCACCTCGTACCTTATTCCGGACGGTTGAAGTAGATCCCCGTTGAGCTTTCCAATATTCAGCTTGAATTGTTATAACACGTCCTCAACAACAAGTAAACAATA
>LPNX010484124.1:780704-838484 GCA_001517045.1 Pseudotsuga menziesii
GCTCAATGCACGGATACATGTGTAGGATATCGACACTCAGGGGAAAATCCCCTCCCGGTAAAAAGGGAATCAAGCTGCGAAAGATATAAATAAAGGCTTTGCATGGCTAGACATGAGACAAGCTCGGGCTATATGGCTGAAACGCAATGTCAGGGGAGCCGGCATAAAGCTCAATAAGACAGGCAAAGCTCATGATAATGCATTCACAACTTGTCATAAGGGGAGTCCGGAGGGATACAGGCCAGCATAAGATCAAGAGGAGTATGAGGCTCTTGCTAAATGTCATGGAAATACTATACAACGGACTCCCGGACCTAAGAGACGACTCACGGCATGGGCACCAAATGCAAAGGGGAGCTAACTCAAGTATAGTTCTGGCAACAATGGACTATAGTTTCGGTACTCTCAATCTTCTCTTTTTGCTTTCAATGTCTCAATGGTTCCTTATATAGCTTTCCAAAGTGATACTGAAAGGTCGAATCCGTGCGATCTCAAGGCATATGGAAGGCCAGGAGTCATATGAGTCGGATTCAAGGCAAGGAACGGTCCAACAGTTTTGGATTATGCACACATCCCGATGTACGCGACTATAGAGGGAATATCCGCGTATGTACGCGGTTATCGGGGAAAATGCCGTGTATATCATTTTTGTAATGTTTTTAGGGATGGGCAATGATACATCAAAAGACAATAGATGGTCCATAGGGAATAATGAGTCTGCAGCGGGATAGGGGAAGGCCATACAATGTGTGATTCACCTAGTGTGGTGAAATCCGCTATAACATATGTGGCTCCAAAGGTGGTGAACGATGTCAAATATGTATCTCTCAATGATGGTTCAAGGAACCGAACTGGGGGGTGTAGTAGGGCTTTTTCCCTTGCTATAGGAAGGAACGGCTCCCTTCCGTCTATAGGACGGAAGGGTAGGGTTCCTATGAGAATGTAAATAAAAACAAAAAGGAAATGAAATAGAACCCTGCAGACAAGTTTAGGCTCCACATCCCTACATGAAACTTGTTAGAAAAATGAAAGATGAGCTGCAAGGCATCAATGCGAACCTACATCAAACTATTAGAACATAAACCTGCAAACAAACTTGTTAGAAAAAACAAGAAGATAAACATGACAGAAAACAAAAATTATACCTTCTATGGGTGGAAATGGGCCACCATGCCCTAGTTTGAGGAGCACCTCTCTTAGGAATGGAGAGCTATGGCTCAATGAAAGATGGATGAGAGGGAGGGTGAATGGCTTGAGAGGTAGATGGTCTCAAGGCACTCACACAGGCAGCATAACAATATGGAAAGAAGGAATGAATTGACAGTGTCCGCCACCCCTCTATTTATACTTTTTCTCAAGACTTTTAGGGTTTTAAGCCCCTGGGTGGGGCTTTAGCCTCTTTTTTGGGATTTTAGCCCCTTTCGCTCAATCTTTAGCTCTTTTGGGGGTCTTAAGCTCCTTTGAGAGGTTTTAGCCCCTTTTTGGAGGCTTTAGCCCCTATGAGATCTATTTTGGCTCTTTTTAGGGGTTTTTAAGCCCTTTTTCATATTTTTAAGCCTTCTTGAGGGTGTGGGGGTCAAATGGGGTCAAATGAGGGTCGTACGTAGATGTCTTTAGGTGGTGTAGGTCATGTCGAGCTCATTGTGGAATTTTTTGGGTTAACAGATTGCCCCCTGATGTGTGAGGGTAGGAGCTCATCGTATGACCAACGGACATCATAGGATTTTCTTGGGGAGAGGTGGTGCTTCTTGGGCTGGGGCATGGTGGCTTTTTGTTTTTGTATTAATATGGTTCCCATCAATGGGTGAGATACAAATAATGTGACATGCATATGGACGAGGAGGGCATCCCCATGCTCATAACGATGTCAAAAGAATAATATGATCTAAGCTCTATAATACGAGAGCTGATCATGTACAATTGTTGTTACAATAGTGGTTTCCTCAATGAGAGGTTGAATACAATATTGATATGAAGAACTTCTACATTGGACCCATGGCATTCTCAAGGAATGTTATATCTTCATGATTGATGGTCTGTTGGATCTGAAATGGTACATAGTTGTAGGGACTCACTAACGAAGAGTCAGAGTCTCTGTGGTACAAATATGCTGCATCAATCATAAATCTATACAGAAGCACTGATGATGCTTCTAAACACTGTCTCCAACGCAACCCGAAAATCATAAGGTTCATAAACTTGTTTAGGTCCCTTGAATAGACTCATCAATGTGCTAGTTTTAGGTGACATCCAAGGTCTTCGACCAAATATTAT
Source organism: Pseudotsuga menziesii (assembly GCA_001517045.1). Lineage (NCBI taxonomy): Eukaryota > Viridiplantae > Streptophyta > Pinopsida > Pinales > Pinaceae > Pseudotsuga > Pseudotsuga menziesii. Next base: position 782,979 of record LPNX010484124.1, read on the forward strand.
ATGGACCAATACCCTGTATGAATCTCAACGATGCGATGATGTAGTTGGAGTTGAGCACGTGAGAAACAACCATCCTGAGAGGCATTAAGGACTCCTCTCAAGTGGTCCAAGGAACTCATCAATGAGGTTAATGAAACCAAGATACAGGGACCGCTGGGTCTATCCTCTGGAATATGTGTGTTGTTGTTGACATAGGGAGACCTGCCCCTGGTCAAGGCAATGATGTTTCCTTAACCAGAAGTGTGAGGGAGATAATCGAAAGATGTGAGACAATCTGAGGACTAACCCACTGAATGGGGGGGGCAGGAGTTGAACAAGGGCAGAGGGAGTGTGGTGGACTCAAAGTTCCTTTGTTCAGAGTATGATGATAGGGCGGAACAGGAAGCAAATGAAACTGACTCATGGGAAAGGGATCATAGCTGTAATACCGGGAATGTAACTGTAGATGGGAAATACTTGGGGGAGGTAGAAAATTTTGATTTTGATAGGATCCAAGGAAGACACATCACAGAATAATCTGAACAAAGGAGAACTAAAGTGGGAATGCTACCAAACTATTATCTATGGGGTGGTATCTAGAGACACCATTGTGGTACGATCTCACGGATTTTTGGTGAGCCCAAGAAAGTAAATGCTCGATGGTGCTTTCAATTTTAGAGAGTCTAAAAGAATCAAGAAGACTCTAGTGGGGGCTATTTTTCATTGCTAGTCTCCTATGCCAAAAAAGGGATAAAAGTATACATAGGAGAGCTTGCCCATCCTGTAGGGGATGAGAGACTTCTTTACCATTGGTAATCCAATCAGGCCAGAAAAGGTTAAACCTATACTGACTAGACAGTCATTCAAATACTTTTAGGAGCATGAAAGAAACCAAGTTTGCTCGGCAATGTTTTCTTGCTGAGAAGGCTAGAAAAGAGCTTAACAACAACCCATGGTGAGATTTTTCATAAAGTTCAGCCCCTCTACCTGAGAAAGCATAAAAGGATGCAGAGGGGAACGGTCTTGGATTGAATATGCTAAGATGGTCCTTTTCATTTGATGGTCTACATAGTCTGCAAAAGGAGATAAATGAGATGATGTAGACGCCCTTTCCTATACTTTAACGAGTAGGAAAGGAAGCAACTGCACTCTGCCATCTTTTCATTCTTTTAGGAGTCAGAAAAGAGCTTAAAAGAAACTCTAGTATGGTCAACCGATTGCGGTGGCACAGGTGGTGCCCCATGTCGGGATAGTGGATAGTGGTCCAAAGGTCATCCGTGTAGTATGGATGGAGAAGGTGGCTCTTAAACATACCAATACATGCACGGGATAGATCGCGGTAGAGGAACGCAAATCGAGGTGGCTCTCGAATAGAGGTCAGGAGAGCTGTGTGTGAGTTGTGGTGGACGGACTTGACTACATGTGGTGTGAGTGCAATTCTAGAGGTAGTTATATGCCAAATGCATTCAAAAGAAATGATCCATCCTCTAGGAAGTGGCTTGGGGACCCGCATAAGGTGTGGTGGACAGATTAGATAGCTATACGCTAAAATAAAATGATGCACCTTATGGGTGGTGGCCCGAAAACCAGCATGAGTGGTGGTAGGAAAGCATGATACAAGCACAGGTCCGAAGACACTTACATCATGATGTTGTGGCTCTTAAATAGAGGTACTTTCGGGAAGTGGTCCCGAAAATTACTTTTTAAACATGAGACAATGGTCTCATTAGGATATTTGAGCCCGGAGGTGTGAGAGGTGTCTCGAACAGGCTTCGGGTGACTCTGAACTAGTAGCTAATGGTGTTGTCCCTAAATGGGGGGGTTTCTGATTTGTGGTAAAAATGTTGGAAAACAAAAAGGGAGAAAACTACGTTATAAGGGACTCATAGTGGTGGTATTACGAATAGGCTCTCTTAAGGTGGAGCTCGTTGCGTGACTTCTTCAAGAGTCGACCATCTGAGTCAGTGAAGAGGTATTCCCCCTTGCTGAGACGAAGGTCATTGGCAAGGCGAGGTGATGGAATCTGGTGTTTTATGGAAAGAACCGATTCCACACTATGGTTTAAATGGAATGGGGTAAAACCAGAGGTGATCTTATAAATCTCCCCGTCATCACGTAAGTGGTGCCGGGGTAGATTAGGTGGATCTTCCACGGCCGATGCGACGGAAGGGTGATTAGTGCTAGTGATCATGTAAATGCTATTGGTTGTGGTTTTGGTGTCCTTGCCCCCTGTCTCTGTTGGAGAAAGAGGGGCATGCCTCAAGATGGGAGGAGTCTTTGATGGACCTAGAGGTAGGTGCAACATCATCTCAATTGGTTGGACATGAGTCAACACATCTTGGGGCCTCAAAGGTAGGGTAGGTGGTTCAAGGTACCATGCAAGAACTCCCAGTGTGAAATCCTGTAAATTGCAGGTTGCCAAGACATACTTGCTCATGATCTTGAATGGTAGGAAAAGGAAAAAGAAAAGGATCATGTTGAGTGGGAATGAACCCCACCATTTCCCTGGTAACTAAGGTTGAGGTTGCAACTAAGGTTGCGGCTATGGTCGGGGTTGCGGCTGCAGATGGAGCTGTAACTGTGATTGGTGCTACGGCTGTGGATGGTGCATGTCATCCCATGGGTATTCTGTGGCAGTTAAGGCTCCAAGTATCTCCTCATTGTTTTGGAAGCAATGAAGAGACAGGTCTGATGGACCGTTGGTGATGGTGGAGACAAGAGGGTTTGTAGAACTGGACATCATGTAAATGGACATGGTGTCTAAAGAATGAGGTGGGGGGTGAACTTATTCAATTAGAGTGATCTCAGATTCAAGGGAATGTTATCGAAGGTTGGCTAGAGCCATTCGGAACTCGGATAAGGCTTGGCAGTGGTGAGAATAGTGTCCATACAAACCGCAGAGGGCGCAAGCATGGTTTGTTCTCAATGACTTGTTTCTCACTATTGGCATGCTTGGAAGTTCAACCACGGGTATGTTTTTCGTTGTATCCATGGCATCCAAATGTGCACGGATTATGGGAATCTTAGGGAAGTTTTGAGTTGGATGGCCCTGTTCTTCGCAGATGGCGTAAGGTGGGATCTGTTGAGGTTCAATGCTAGCTTTGGTGTTTTTTCCCCTGGCCCTTTTTGGGTGGGGCGGTGCAGGTGTAGGTATGGTGGTTGGTTTTTGCGGGCCAGGTGGAGGATGAGATTTGACCACAATGGGTTGCACAGGGTTTAATACTACCTAGGGCATTGGTGGTTGAGCCGGTGGATCCAGGTACCACACAGAAATTCCCAATGTAAAATTGGGTAAGTTTAAGGTAGCCATCACTAGCTTTCTCATGACACCGAGCGGGGAAAAGAGGAAGGGAATTGTGTGGACTAGGGAGGAGCCCAGATAACTCCCTGATGGTTGCATGTGGGGGTGAGGTTATGGTGGCGGCTGCATGTAATGCTGCGGCTGCGGATGATGTTGCGGCTGCTGGGGATGTCACGATTGTTGATGGTGTTGTGGTTCTGGTTGCGGTTGGGGCTGTGGATGCGGTTGATTTTTGGGTGCAGCAGTGTAGGATGAGAGCATGCACAAATCCGTAGTCTCATTTGGTGTCAGCGGTGGTGGCACTAAGGGGAAAGAAGCCGTCATGGTGGTATCGAAAAACAACCCAGTGCCCATATTCAATAATGGAGAGGATGGTATGTTGTCAACCATGGTGTTGACTACAGGGATAACATTGGCGGGTGTGGTCAGTCCTTCCGGATCAATGGTGTTGATCATAGGGATAACATTGGCGGTTGCCATTAGCCCTTACAGATCGTGATAAGTCAGTTGGTCAACCGTCATGATTTTCCCTTCGTGGGGGAACATCATGAGACAAAAAATAGTTGATGCTACGGCTCTCATGCCATACATATAACTTCTTCCAAGGAGAAGGTTATAGTCCAACTGAGCATTGACAACCTCTATGTCAATTAGTACTATTTTCTTGGCTAATGTGATGGGGACATGGGGGAGGATTCCTTGGGCTTTAGTCGGATGGCCATCATAATCCCACAGAGTTGTAGAGGATGGTTGCAAAATTGGGGATCCAAGCTTCTGTCAAACTAGGGTAGACATAATGCATGTGCATGCCCCCTCATCCACTATGCATCGGTGCACAACCAAATTCTAGATAGACACTAGGATTTGGAAGGCAATGGTTGAGGGCATCCGCGGTTCTCCATTCTTCATGTCGAATGTGATCAACTTGGAGTCAGAGGGGTCTACATCACCCAGGGTGGCTAGTAAGGCTTTCCGCTGCGATGGGAAAGTTTTGAGTACCTCAAGAGTAGACATGGCGGTAGGTGTTTGGGCCAAATCATCCACGATGTTGTAGCTGACAACATCTTTAGCCATGGAATTGTTGGCAACCCTTCGTATGGGGGGGAGCGGAGGGAAAGGGGGTAACTGAAGAGGTGCATTGGTTGTTTTGGACGTAGATATCATTGATGTATCAGTGGGTTTGGTGTTGGTTCCGTACTGGTTTCATTTGGTCTGTAAATTGACCTCTTCAGTTGTCATAGCTAGAAAGTGGTGAACACCTATTTCTGACGTCGGAGGTGCCCCCGGGGCATTGGGATTGGATTGGGGAGGAGGGTGCAGTTGCCACTAGTCCTTGGACTGGTAATGGGTTTTGGAGCACCATAGGAGGAGGTCCTTGTGGTGTCAGATTGGGTTGGGATTGGTTTGTTGTATTGGTGGCATGTTGAACTCGTTCCTAATGGCCTGCTTAGTGCAACCCATGAAGAGACACTCGTATGTGTAGTGCCTGTAGACCTCGCATAGTGTGCATGGTTGATTTGTATGCAACGGAGCGTTGCGCCTTGGTGCATTTGGTCATTGAGGATTTTGGGTTGACCGCTTCATCACAGCATTGTTGGGAGGATTTGGTTGTTGACCGCCTCCTTGTGGTTGATTATTGACTTGGTTCCGGGGTTGATTATTCCTAGCTTGCCCTTGTTGGTTGTTGGGGGTTAGCTGGTTGGGACGGTTTTGTTGTGCAAACACCTGTCCTAATGGAGTAGGTGGAGATGGGGTGGGGGCTTGAGCATCTTGTAAAGGTGGTGCATATTAGACTTGGGGGAGAGGTGCCACAAATATGGGCATTTGTCCTGTATATTGCTATGCCGGCCAAGCTAATGCTTGGGCCTGCTGCGGTGGCGCAGGTTGTGCATAAGAAGTTGTGGCTCAGGACTGAGACATCATTCTTGCATAGTCCATAGTTTGAATCTGGTAGGCAACACTGAGGGTGTTGCTTGGTTGTGGTGGTATTGCAGGTGGTCACGGACGGTGTTGTGGTTGGTGGGAGATAGAACCTATGATGCCATCTGCGGCATGGGATGCCCTCGGTGCATCTCGGTAGGAGGTGCCTGCACGAGGAGCGTCTGGAATGACAGTGTAAAGGTATCCAAACCGTGCATAGATCAGATCAAACCGCTAGGCTTTCAAGATGGCCTCCTCTTTGGATTAGGGACATTCGGATGCGACATCCTTTGCTATAGGTGGTAGCAAAGTTTTTAGGAACCAATCCAGGAAGATCCTGTCATCAAGTTGAATCTTGCACAAACTACGGCGTCGCTGCCACTCATGGATGTAGTCAGTTATGTGGGTCACAGTATTCTAGTGGCAAGATAACAAGATCTCCACCCCTTCGTCGTATCTAATGGGGAGATGGAAATATTGTAGGAAAATGAAAGCCAAGGAGTTGAAATCCGGGTACTTGGCTTATGGTAGCTCAATGTACCACTTGGCTGCAGCACCTGTGAGGGTGCGTTGGAACAGTCGGAGTCTAATCGAATCATCTATGATGTTTTTTAATGAGCACCATAGATGAAACGTCATGATGTGGTTTTGGGGGCACTCCCCTGCCTTCCCTTCAAACTTGGGAATGTCTGGGGGAAGTTTGGTTTACATGAGAGGCCAAAAAGTTTGATGGTGGATAGGGTTATTTGTTAACCAAGACAAGTCAGGAAAGTTGAGACGTGCCATGAAAGGAAGGTTTGACCCAAGGTTGATGTGAGATGGGGAAATAATGGTGGTGGGGTTTGCAGGGACATGATGCACCTGCAAAACTGGGGGTACTTGTGGCACCGTTGTGGACGGGCCACTGCCCCCAAGTGTGGTAAACGAAACTGTGTGAGTGGAAGGGCCACTGCCCCCATGTGTGACAGGAGGGGCAGTGTAGGTGGAAGGGCCACTGCCCCCATGTGTGATAGGAGGGGTAGTGTAGGTGGAAGGGCCATTGCCCCCAGGCATGCCAAGTGAGATAGTGTGAGTGGAAGGCACACTGCCCCATGTATTATAGGTGGGACAACTTGACTGGACAGTATGGGTGGTGGCAGCTAGCTTATGACAATTTGCATGACCATGTTGGGGCCACCAGTAGAGGTGTTGGTGGTGGTGTGGGGTGTGGACATGGGTCCACTTCCAATCACTAAGCCAGAAAATGGATCCGGGTTTGCACCAGCCATGGGGCTAGATGGCGAAGTATGCAGGTCTAGCTCAGATTGGTATGATTATGAGTATGAATCAGAGGCTGTATGGCCTTTTGATGGTGTAGAGGGTCATCGATAATGGTCTCGACGGTGTTGGTGCAAGGACCTGAACTATGGTGGATCGGCTCTCAGGCGTGCAGAAGAACGTGGGGGATCAATCGTGTCTGATTTGTATGTCAAAATGGTGAAATATGGTAATGATTTTTGGACCTCGGTTTTAATGGCTTCCTATTGGCTTCAAGTGGTCACTTGGAAACCAAGAATGCTAGAAGGCAACACTTGGCTTTTTCCTCATAGAAGTGTTAGTCAATCGGTGGGGGTCATTGCCCATTTTGCTTTGCAATTCCTCTCAGCGGTCAGCTAATTTGGGGTTCTCGTGGTACTCCGGCAATGAGTTTCTAGGCTGAGCCGAAGTACTTCCCATGGTTAGGGCATTCAGGGACTTATGTCCTCAAAGACTACAGATGTTTGACTTAGTGTAAATTATAAATTTTAATGGCTTGGTCAGCGTCATGAACTGAGTTTGGTTGTTTTTTATGGTATGGTTTGTGTGCATGTCCTTTGTTTTTTTGTTATAATTGGTGGCTGCTTAAATGGTTTATGAATATTCCACAGAGTTTAGAACATTGTTGATGAAAGCGGTAAATGATAATCAGGAATTTAAACATGTACCATGTCTGAATCTAAACTGTGATAGCCTAACTAGGTGACTGCCTTGCACCTATATTTCTCTTCAACCAGAAAAGGGTGTTGGGCTCTCAACATAATGGGACTAAGCCCATCCGTAGATCCACAGGTCATCCTCCAGATGCAAGGTTAGTCAATAGGGAGGACGTTGAGCGCCGTGAGGCCCCCTAGGCCTACTACCCCCTCTACCTTCCAAGTCACCCATTTTTAGTGGCTTTGAAAAATGATAGGTGAAGTGCCTATTACTATACGAGCTTCACCCTTCATCTTATCCCAGAATACCCCGAAGGGTGATGACTGGGTAGAGGAGGAAGGGATAGGAAAGATGTTAATTTTAATTATAGTAATTTTCTATTCAAGCTTTAATCATATTCATTAATTCATTAACCATTTCATTTACCATTGATTTACACATGTTGTAATAAAATGAAAAGATATTGAAAAGAAATAGAGACAGATTTAATGGACAGAGGAGGATGAACCACACTGGAAGTCCCTAATTTTAAAAAAAAAAATCAAAATCTGAGAGATAGATCGCTCTTTTCGGGGAAAATGTGGTGAGGGGGTCGCCCAATTTTCCCCAAAACAGGTGAGGGGGTCGCTCAGAAAATATAGACAGAAGTGAGCTGGCTTCTAGGATGGGGTCGCACCTTTTGGGTCAAAATGAGCGACCTGGTCGCACCTTTCAACCCGATACGCGCGACTTGGTCGAAATTTTTTTATTTTTCTTTTTGTCAAGTCACACTTTTCATGCCTAAATAGGCAGTCGGGTCGCTCTTTTCAGTCCAATAGAGCGACCTGGCCCGAAAACTGAAAAAAAATAAAAACCTGAGCTGGGAACGGCCGACAGTAACTTGTACTGTGGTCGAACGGGCTCGGTTTGGCCTTGAGGAGGCTCAGCTGTGAACTAAAATGCAGAAAAACAAAGATCTAAACTAGATTTAACAAAAATTTGACCTAGGTTAAGAAAACAGAAATAAAAACTAAAACTTGAAAATAAAATACAGGGATCCTGTGGGATCGACCTGGTATGGTCACCAAATCTGTAGTAGGGCTTTTTCCCTTGCTATATGTAGGAACGGCTCCCTTCTGTCTATAGGGTAGGGTTCCTATAAGACTGTGAATAAAAACAGAAAGGAAATGAAATAGAACCCTGCAGACAAGGTTAGGCTCCAGAACCCTACATGAAACTTGTTAGAAAAATGAAAGATGAGCTGCAAGGCATGAATGGGAACCTACATCAAACTATTAGAACATAAACCTACAAATAAACTATGTTAAAAAAAACAAGAAGATAAACATGACAGAAAACAAAAATTATACCTTCTATGGGTGGAAATGGGCCACCATGCCCTGGCTTGAGGAGCACCTCTCTTAGGAATGGAGAGCTATGGCTCAATGAAAGATGGATGAGAGGGAGGGTGAATGGATTGAGAGGTAAATGGTCTCAAGGAACTCACACGAGAAGCATAATAATATGGAAAGAAGGAATGATTTGAGAGTGACCCCCGCCCCTCTATTTATAGTTTTTCTCAAGACGTTTAGGGTTTTAAGCCCCTGGTTGGGGCTTTAGCCCCTTTTTGGGGATTTTATCCCTTTTCATTCAATCTTTAGCTCTTTTGGGGGTCTTAAGCTCCTTTGAGGGTTTTTAGCCCCTTTTTAGAAGCTTTAGCCCCTATGAGATCTATTTTGGCTCTTTTTAGGGGTTTTTAAGCCCTTTGTCATATTCTGAAGCCTTCTTAAGGGTGTGGGGGTCAAATGGGGTCAAATGAGGGTGGTACATAGATGTCTTTAGGTGGTGTAGGTCATGTAGAGCTCATTGTGGTATTTTTTGGGTTAACAGGGGGTATTCCCCCTGATCCTATGTGAGTAACATGGTGGAGCTATGATGTGGTGGTGTGTTGTAAAATGAGTGTAGGTGTAAGAGTGTCAAACGGAGGCTCAAAAACCAAAATACAACCGAGTGTGTAGAACGAGAGCATACAAATGGTGGCTTACAGGCCAAAAATAAATCTCTAAGACCAAACTGGAACAATGTGTTACAGCATATGAGTCTATAACAAAGTGGCCAGAAATCCAACAAGCAACACAACCTAGAAATAAAAATGATTCACTAACCTATGGGGTATGAATGCAATCAAAATCCTAAATACAACCTGGAAGCCCCTCACAAATTCTATCCTCGGCATGGTGATGAAATCCTAGTCAGACAACACGAAATGGAATAACAATAGCCCAAGAGAATCCCACTACCGAGAAGGACCTCTATGTAAAAGATCCCCAGAAAGAATGAAAACTAGGCTACCTCGTTCATGACACGTCTGTAGTGGTTTCCTGGAACACCTACCCTTTGGTCGTCGACACCTAGTATACTCTGGCATGCACGAGGAGGACTATGAAGGGTTAGCCTTCAGTGCAAAGTGGAGCACGGTATTCCACCTTAACTTTCGAAACCCCTTCATTGTGGCTTACTCCCGTAGAGCGAGGGGGCCTCCGACAAACTGGTCGTGACTATGTCAACAAGTACAAGAGGATTTTGGTCCCCTAATGGATAACAACTATGTCTCAAGATGTGAGTGAAAAAGAGGTGTTGTTTGGATGCCTATTCCCAATGTCCTAACTTAGCTACAAGATTGTTTTGGTCCTCAAATGAGGTTACAATGTTGGTTGTATTAAATTAATTTTTTAGGCTAGCTTAGGGTCATGAACCAAGCATTTTTATTTTAGTTTGTGAGATGTGTGAAAATGATGTGTATAAGCCCCAGCAATCCTACGGTGAAGATGCAACGATCTCACTGTCGGGATGCAAAAATTAAAATGCAGATAAATAGCAGTAAATGACGATAAATATCATGCAAAATCACAACTAATTCTTCCAGAACATAAAATCAACACAAGTAAATGAACATCTAAGGAACTGACAAGGGTGTGGGAAACACACAGCCTACAGGGGGTCTCAACTACAAATATTGCCTCAAGAGGCTCACATAAAAGGAAAAGAGGACCTCAATACAAACCAAGGTGTTGTAATGGATCAGATCTAGATAGAAACAGGTGAGGAAGGGGTAAAACACAAACAAAGGGTTTGGAACAAGGATCTCAAACACCAAAAAGGATTGAAAAGCTCTAGGTCGCACCTGTTGGCAAAACACGCATGATCAGGGTCGCACAAAACTGGGAAACAGTTGCAATTGGGGTAGAAAAATAGTTGGAAGACTCAGGTCACACAAAACAGAGGATTAAGTGTGAAAGGTCGCATAAAAATGAGTCACAGTAGAGACTGGGGTTGCTATGAAAGCTGGGACAAGCGCAACCTGGCTTTCTATTCCAGTTCGCACTTATCAGGGCAAAAGGTGCAACCTGGGTTGTGCTTATCGAGAAAAATGTGTGACTGGGTCATATCTTTTGGCTGAATAAGTGTGACTCGACCGCAACTGGATTTTTTTTAAATGGTTGTCGGCTTGGGCTGGGGGGCCAGACACTGAAGCAAGGCTGGTTTCGTTCTGCCGCGACGGGGTATATCTGTGATAGCTGAGGGTACAAACTAGTAGGCACACCTGAAAAATAAAAGATCCAAAAGGATCAACCGAGTGGAGTCTCCAAAAATGTAGTGGGGATTTCTCCCCTACTACGTGCAAAAGAACCTACCCTAGATCATCCAGAACATAGGGTAGAGTTCAACAATGCAAACGGGAAACAATAACAACAATAATAATAATTTTATATTTTTTCAAATATATTCTACTAACTAACAAGCATAAAAGCATCCATACATTTTTATGTAATGTGGGCCACCGTAGTCATCAGACGAAATGGTCCCGTGGCTCCATGGTTTGGGTCTCCAGTCTCTTCCATGAATGGTTGTCAAATGGGGAATGGATCCAAATGGGTACAGAGATAGCTCCATGTACATCGTGGGATATTATATGGCAATATATTAGAATGATGGTAAAAAAGTGTGTTTCTGGAATGGCCAAAAGAGTTCAAGAATGTGACATAAAGTGCTTTTGGGGAGACCTTCACAATTTATTTATAAGATGGTCCAAGGTTTTTTGACCCATGGTATTTTATTGTCCATGGTATTCATCTATAGTTTTTTACCCATTTTCATTTTTAGGATTTTTTGGTCCTTTTTGAAGATAGTGGGGATAAATCACAATAAATGCTCAACTTCCCTTCATTTATGGGGAAGGAATAATAATGTTTTGGACCATTTTTAGTGGAAATTTAGTTGTGAAGGTAAAAATGGAGGAAATAATGGTGGGAATATGACGTATGACTATGGTTTAGACCATAGAGAGATAGGTGAACAATTTGTGGTGTTAACAGAAGCTAATGCAAGAGAAAATGGAAATATCTAAGTGAATCCCACCAAGCAGCAAGTGACCTCAACATGCATGTTGGAGAAGTAATACATCCTTAGTACATAGTTTTCACCTTAGGATAATTTCATTTACTTTCATGCAATGATATCCTATGGTGTATACTAGGGAAGTTGATTCAGCAAGATATACAGCTATTTTGGCCTATTCACACTTGCAACAACACTCTAGCTCAATCAACCAACACATGTGTGCCCTCATTAATGATAGGAGCACCAGTAGTGTCTTTGTTCCATTTTGGCTCTCCCAAGAGCATTTATTTCCAACTTAAGCCTCTCACTCACCTCTATATTCTCACCCATGCATGCCTTGGACTCTTTACTTCCCTAGCACACTTCACCAATGTTCACACCTTGGTTCGTGACTGTTTAGGCAGAGTTGGAGCTCCATTGATCCACCTAGGTGGATTGAGGTCAAATCTCATCGTGACGCATTTACACTTCCAATTGGCTTCCTGGGCCTCACAAATTTTCTCTAATGTATTATAAATGTGTACTATAACATCTACAATATGTACATTAATAATATGAATGTTATACCTAAATACTATCACCATCATGTGATAAGACCCTTAGCTTCCATGCTTGCCCTTAATCCCAACACTTAGAGTGGAAACTTGCTTTGTTTGTCAATTCTACTTGAAGAAACCTAGCACCGCGCTTGCCCTTTGGCTGATGAGCGGTACCTTGCTGAGGAAGAGAACTATAGAGGTATTTTTATGTTGTTGGATTGACTACCTAGTCCAAGTCATTGGAGAGCATAGAGAGAAAAGTTGGAGCTTATGGGGATGAAGTGTTTATCTCCTGGAGGGGCTTGTCGACACTAAGGCAACAGTTGTAAGCTTCTCCATACATTCTTAATGAAAAGCTGATTTTCATCCACATTACTGTTGTTTTGATTTCACATGTACATGTTGTTAGATTCCTTAGTCACTAACATGGATAAGTAGACGATTTTCTGGTATCTTTGATGTGTTTGCATGTTTGATCTGTTTGCAGGTACACAGGTTCACAATCGAAGCAGTATTCCAGGTGTCTATAGTATTCAGGAAAGGTCTTCATCCTTTGTCATTCACTCGTTTGTTTTCGATCTGAACCATTCAGACCAGAGGAACAGCTTCTGTCCGCAAAAGGTGCAATATTCCTGATAAAAAATATAGTGACTCCGCTGGGGAGCAGTGAAAATCTTAGTTGATATGATCTTCCTCAGTTCTTGAACTCTTGTCTGAATCTAGGCTCCATCTCCAAATCTCTTCAATCAGATCTGCCATCTGACTTAGTGAATTTTGGTTTGAAGCTTTTAGATCTGTTCAGATCTGAACTATTTCAACTTTATATGTTGTTTTTTACTGTCAATCCATCAATTTTTTCCTTGATCTGATCAATTTCTAACCAGATCTTTCGTTCTCCTTGTGTTTTGGATCTATTCAGGGAACCGCACATGTGTTGTTGGCAACAAGCAGTGCCACCGCCTGAACTCTGTTAGCCATAAGCAGTGCCACCCCATGAGTCCCATTATGCAGAAGCGGTGCTCGTCCAGAACCACTTTCTCAAGACCCCTCCAGCGCGGTGCCAAGTAGGCCTTGTTCCAAAACTAGTTTTTCATCATTTTTTGCAAAAAATTGAGTTTGTTTGCTTTTATCCATGCACTTTCAGGCTTGTGTGTTAGAATATGAATGCTCATGGTTGGAAATTCTATGGTAAAAGATTCGTTTGATTGAAGAATTCAAAAGCTAGACTAGGCTTGTTGATTATTCATTTCCTCCCGTGCTTGTTGGTTCTGATTGTGAAAGAAATTTTTTGAAAGCCTAGGTTTTAGTGAGCTCTCTTTTCATTTATTTTATGAAGACTGAAAGAAAAACCATTTGATTAGCATCTTGATTTCATTTTTTGTTTCCATAGTGGACTTATTTTTCCTTGTTAAAAAGAAATTTTTTTGACTAAGATTAGGTCATTATCATTATTGAGCATAAGACATTGGATCTCTGATTATCCTCACAAGCTTTCAGGTTCTTTGTGTCCTTTTGCTCCCTTGCATCAGTACTATCTCACGAAAAGAAAAAATAGTGTAGTTTTAAGTTAGATCTATCTATGTTTTTAAGAAAAATCGAAAAATAGAGTGCATATGCATGTAGAGTGCTTCTTGTTTTTCTTTTAGGAAAAGAGACTCTTCCCCTTTTGATTGCTTTCAAAAAAGGAAAATGAGTTTGGAATGTGTTGCTTGTATTTGATTTTGATTTGTTCAAAATAGTCGTTCGGGAATTTTTGTTTCTAAAACGAAAAAAAATACTCTCTTTCCCTCCCGTAGGTAGTTATACCACGAATGGTAAAGTGAGATATTTGCATCTACATACTGCATGGTTTTACTTTTTCTATCAAAATTTAATGTATTCACCTAACCGTCCACTTTAAAATTAATGGTAGTTATAGATTAAAATTTACATAGAAATTTGAGTGATAGGCTAGAGACGTGTTCGGGCGTCGTTAAGCATAGGAGCTGTCATTACTGGTCTGCATTACATCCCAGGACTCGCACGGTTCTTCCACGTACCGTCGGTATATCGAGCGGTCTTTCACATACCCTTGAGGTATATATAAAGGTACTTCATGTACTTGATTATATATAGGAAGGCCCCTTGTGAACGGTTATGCATTAGACAACACTACTACCGATTTGAGCTCCCATGTACCTTGTGTATATCGGGAGACCCCACTAGGATACCTTATCTATCTGAGAAAATCCCTTTGGCCATCTTGCTTGGATCCATACATTGAAAACAGCATTTGAGGAGATTACTACGCACGTACCCTTAGAGTGGCACCTTCTTGACAATCCTGGTGAGAGACTCGACTATCTGAACTCCTCCTATCATTTAAGTTTGCTTATTTGGCCTATATCTTGAGTAGGGAAATTTTTTGTGTGTTTTCTAGTTTTGAGACCCTAGGTTAGATATGAGTTGTACAAATTGGATGAGCTAAGACATTCCAGAAGAGTACAGGGCTTGCCACCTAATTTTATTCCTGTTTCAGGAGAAAATCCTATGGAAGCTATCGACCAAGGAGCTGCTACCAACTCCCAAGTGGAAGAGAATGTGGTTGCAGAAAGTGGAGGACCATATCCTTCACACTTGCCTCCCTTGGTCCAACAACCTTCTCAGGGTAATACTTCGTTCCATTCTCCCACAAAAGGACATGTTGATAACACTACCCGTCCAAATTATGGTCCCAATGCTCCATTTTGGGACACCTCTATAGGACAAGCCATTGCCTCATTTGGCACCCATTTAAACTTTTCTGAAGAAGTTTCACCAAATGAAGAACAACGTAGACAATACTAGGTAGCTATTCTCCGTGCACAAGAAATTGAGAAGAAAATAGATGACATATGGGGCACACCACCATCATGTTTCGTAGCTGCTCCTGTGGGATATCATTCACTTGCCGATTCTATGAGACCCATTGAAACGATTCTAGATCGCACAGTGACTCCACATAATCTAGGTCAAACTTCCAACCCCACGGCCTCCCATATTATGTTTTTTCCCAATCCTCTTGGGTCTTCCGTGCCTGGGGATCAACATTCAATTCTTGTTTCATTAATACCTTCTAGTGCCGGGGGGCAACCCCCGGCACGACCTATGTTATCTATCACCGGAATTGTACCTAGTCAAGGACAAACCTCTAGTATAGAGAAATATACAATTTATGTCCCTCTTACCCACACAAATGTGGTTAACCCCCCATCCAGTTCAGGTCAGCCCTTGGGGGCACAACCTGTAACCAATCAAACCTCTTGGGGGTATGGTTACACAGCAAATCAAGTACTTGTAGGAAACATTAATTATCCACCCAACCCTATAGGAATTCCTTATGCTGGAATTCCATATCCTAGTAATACTTTCACTCCATGGGGGCAACCTAACTAGTCCTACATGCCAGCTATAGGGGGGATACCTATACATACTGTGGGGGGTGCCGGAGGACCACCTTATGGAGGTCCTCCCCCTGGGGGGCCTAATGGTCTCGGAGGGCCTGGTGGCTTTCCTCCTTATGGTCCTAATGCTCCTGGTGGTCCTGGGGGGCCTAGTGGTTTCCCTCCTAATGGTCCCAGAGGGTCTAGTGGCCCTCCTCCTAGTGGTTCCGGAGGCTCCAGAGGTTTACCTCCCAGGGGTCTCAGAGGGTCTGGTGGTCCTCCTCCTGGTGGGACAGGTGGTCTCGGTGGTCCCAATGGTCCTAGTGGTCCTAATGGTCTTGGTGGTCCCAAAGTTCTTGGCGGTCCTCCTCATGAAATCCTCGGTGGTCCTAACGATCTTGATCCCAAAAATCAACCACCTGCGGGTGGATCTTTCGATAGTTATTCATCACAACGACCTGTCTATCAGTCTAGTTATGGTCCTACTGGTACTTATATGCCATATCAATATTACCAGTATGTGCAACCTAATCATCAGTTACCATTCCTAGCAACCTTGGACTTGCCTGATTTGTCTAAGTTGATTAATGATTCCATTCAACATAACCCCTCATGGCCTCCCATTCCGGGTTACCATCGAACATTCCAAATTTCAATGGGAAGTAGGGAGACGATACAAAACACCATGTCATGACATTCCATTTGTGGTGTTCTTCAAACTCCCTTATGGATGATTCAATCCATTCAAGACTCTTTCAGCGAACTTTGACCGGTACGGCTGCGAAATGGTACATTGAACTTTCATTTGTGGATTTTGGCTCATTGGAAACTGTATTTCTTACTCACTTTCAACTTCCTATCTATTATGAAATGGGCACTGATCTCTTAACTTCTCTGTGATAGAACACCTCCACCCACATATATGATCATATCCATGAGTAGATAAGGCAAAGAAGACTTATTAAGGCTCCTATCTCAGATCAGTTATTAGCTGATTGGTTTACTAAATCTTTGTTGCCTCTGATTTCCTGAGATTTGGCTATGGGAGGTGTCGTTACTAAAGAGCAAGCCATTAGTAGAGCCCAATATCTGGACTTGGTCTATTCCCAGTCTAGAACTTTGTATGACTTGATCCCTCAAGCTCCTCGCCCAAGCATCGATCCTACAAAGCCACCAGCAGAAGTCCCTGTTGATGGGATTGTTGGTTCAATCTAGTCCCCGTCATCAGCAAAACTTGCCAAGCAACCCCAAACTTCCACCCCTACTCCTTCGACTCCCAAGGTTTCTACCGAGGTCAACTATGATTCAGAGTATTCAAATGCCTGACAATAATAAAAAGAAAGGTAAAGATAAAAACAAAAAACCTGGAAACCAACAGGAGAATCCGAAACCAACCACCAGCAATAACGATAAAGGGAAAAGAAAATCAAAATATTCATGTCTGCTATGCACGGGTGATCATTTCACAAAAGAGAGTCCTCATTGGGACGAAATCACCCAATTTTTGAAAACTAATCCTCCACCCACAGTTCTCACAGATCCTTTTCCCTCTCAACAACAACTGATAAACCACATGTCTAATTAGGGAAAATCTAGTTCTTCAAAGGAAATTTGCATGATGTCCTCGGATACTATTAGTTTGCAAACTCGAATTCAAAGTTATGACAAACCCACAAACAAGAAAGAAGACAATTCTTCTTCAAGAAAAGCTCCCTCTACTGGTTCTCCTGAATCCTCGTCTACTGTCCCCCTAACCATAGAGAGGCCTACTCTCGACATGGTTTTGCATCCACCCAAGAGTACTCTTAGGAAGGTTGTTTGTAACCCTAATTCTCGAGCTTCTCAATTTTATAATGTAGTTGAAGATCTCGCTCAAGAACTATGTGCAATGTCTACCTTGGAAGTACTCCAAAGTTGTCCTACACAACGCAAAAACTTATTAACTGCTTTAGGAGCTTTAGACCTGAACAATACTAATTTGATTCATTTCAATGTCGAGAACTATAAATCTAGACTACCTCACAAACTCACTTTCCAAATCATCATGAAATTAGTCGGAAATAAGGTCTTTAGAACTGTCTTAGACGAAGGAGCTTCAACTTCGGTTTTGTCCCTGCCTTGTTGGAAAGCTATTGGCTCTCCCAAGCTTGTAACATCACCTACGACTCTGAAAAACCTTTGATGGATGAGGTTTCCAGCCCCATGGTCTCATATCATCCCTTTCAATCGAGCTTGGAGGAAAAATTGTTTGTATTCAAGTAGAAGTAGTAGATGCCCCGTTAGATTACAACCTCCTTCTAGGAATAAATTAGTTTTACGCCATGACTATTGTCGCTTCGACGTTATTTTGAACTGTCTAATTTCCACATCTAGGGAGAATTGTCACCATTGATCATCTTGATTTCTGTACGCCAGATATTACTACCTCTATGGCTAATAACATCCCTATGTTAGGCTAGTCCCCTCCTCCTTACCAGTCAATTGGGGTAGGCATATTGAAGGATTCATCCCTTATGGGGATTTTTTCGTCCACTCCTCCTAACATAGACATAACAACAGTAAACATGATTGCATCATTTGATTATGATCCAAAGGGAAAACAAATTGTTGAGTCCACCTCGTTGAGTCCACATGAAGAAATGTACAACATCATTCAAACCCTTTTTGATGACCACACTGATGAACTTCATCTGGTGGCTTTGGACCCTTACCACCTGTCCTACTAGTTAGAACCCTCTCTTCCTATTCTGGATTATCTCTCTGAGAATTTTTCTTCTGATGAGTCCATTATGGAGATCATGAGTACGAATGAGCCTATCTGGGAGGATCACCATCATAGATCCTCATTCCTCCCCAACACCAGTTTGGTTGACCATGATATTGCATCCCAGTTTTCCACTAATATTGTCAACACACCTCAAAATACTATATTATTGCAAGACACAAATTTTGAAAGAAACCTATGCAACATTACTAAAACAAATCCAATTGACATATCATCCAAGCTTGGTACCATTGAGCATGTTCGTGTTGGACAGAACTGCTCGACAGACGAATCTGAAGCATACAGGGTCCTTTTCAAAGAATTTCACGATATTTTTGCCTGGTCTTATGAATAAATGTTAGGGATAGACCCGTCCATTGTGGTCCATGAAATAAAAACCTATCCCACTGCTAAACCTGTCAGGCAAAAAATAAGGCAAGTCCATCCATGCAAGGTCGTAGCTATTAAAGCTGAAATAGAGAAACTTCTCAAAGCTAGGTTTATTTATCCCGTGCCCCATCAACAAAAAGCAGGGAACCATTAGAGTTTGTATCAATTTTAGAGATTTGAACAAAGCTTGTCCCAAAGACAACTTTCCTACTCCACATATCGACCAGATTATCGACAATTGTGCCAAAAGTGTCATCTTCTCATTTATGGATGGATTTTCAGGTTATAATCAGATAGAGATTTTACCCACCGATCAACACAAGATAGCATTCATTTTCCCATGGGGAACCTTTGCATATAGGAAGTTTCCATTTGGATTAAAAAATGTTGGAGCCACTTTCCAGCGTGCTATGTCCTATGTGTTTCACGATATAAAACACATCGTTGAACCATACCTTGACGACCTCCCTGCTCATTCACAACGACGAGAGGACCACCTTGGTCATCTTAGACACATTTTCCGGAGACGTCATCATTATAATATACGGCTCAATCCTCATAAATGTGTTTTCTGCACTGAGACGGGACGCCTGTTAGGTTTTGTGCTTTCCAAGGATGACATCTGGATAGACCCATTGAAAATTGCCACTATTTTAGCTTTACCAGCCCCAACCAACCTTCTAGAACTCCAAAGTTTACAAGGGAAGTCAGACTTTCTCTGTCGTTTCGTGTGCAATTTTGCAAAGAAAACACACAATTATATGTGTCTCCTTAAGAAGGAAACTTCGTTCTATTGGGATGACCTAGCCCAATGAGCCTTTGATAATATCAAACATGCTCTAACTCATTCACCGATGATACACCCCCCAGATTATTCAAAGGATTTTCTCTTATATATTGCTACCTCCACTACTACCATCGCTATGGTTTTGGTGCAGGAAAAGACCGACGGTCAGGAGCACGTGATCTATTATGCTAGTAAGAATCTTATGGATTCTGAAACCTGATATTCATGCAATGAGAAATTAGCATTGGCCACAGTCATTTCTGTTCAAAAATTTCGTCACTACATTTTGCTCTACACAACCACTGTATTAGCAGACCAGAACCCTATGTATTACATCCTGACTCGTCAGGTGCTCGAGGGAAAGTACTCCCGATGGATAGTCATGTTACAAGAGTTTGATCTGGAATTTTCCAAAGCCACATAAAAGAAATCCTTGGTTTTTTTCGAGCTCATGTGTGATATTCCCTGTGCTTCGATGGAATATGAGCCCAGTGATTCATTTTCGGATGAATTCCTTGTTCCTGATAAGCACTACTGACCCATGGTATGGAGATTTCCTCATTTATCTCCAAACACAAATATTTCAACCAAATATATCCCATGACGATCATCGTCGTATCCATCACCGCGCAAAATACTACCTCATCTTGAATGGAACTTTGTATAGACGTGGTATAAATTCCGTTCTTCAGTGATGCCTCACCCATGAGGAAGCTGAACAAGTGTTGAATGATTTCCACTCGGGAGCATGTGGCGGTCATTTATCTAGGATGGTTACAGCCCAGAAAATCCTTCGCGCTGGCTACTTCTGGCCTTTAGTATTTAAATATTATCACAGGGCTGTCAAGAAATACCCACCTTGTCAACATTTTTATCCGAAAAAGCGCACTCATCCTGCTCCGCTAAATCCCGTCATTGCTGTTGGCCCATTTTCCAAATGGGGGATTGATTATATGCATTGTAAACCTACCTCAGCCTGGGGGCATGGTTACATCATCATTGCCGTTGACTATTTTACAAAGTGGGCTAAGGCCATGCCTACATATGCGGAAGACGGTAAGACTGCCGCTCTCTTCCTATTCAATCATGTGATAGCTAGATTCGGAGTCCCGTGGTCCATAGTTATTGATCACGGATCACATTTCCATAATCAAATGATGGAGGAACTAAGTGCCAAGCTAGGTTTTCGTCATGAAAACTCTACGCCCTATTATCCGCAAGCTAATGGTCAAGTAGAGGCCATTAACAAAGTTTTGAAAATGATGCTTCGTTGGATGGTTGGAGGCCATAAATCCAACTAGCACCATATCCTTTTTTGCGCTCTTTGGGATTACAGGACTTCGGTGAAAATAGCTACTAGTTTCACACCTTTCTAGCTTGTCTATGGACTTGAATTTGTCTTGTCGATTCAATGTCAGATTCCATCCTTGAAACTTGTCGTCGAAGTTCTCCCAGACACTTCCACAGAGGAAGAGAGATTTCTATACTTGAAAAACCTTGACGAAATGAGGAGAGATGCTGCCTTGGCTAATGAGGCACACAAGAAACACATCAAGGCGCAATATGACAAGTCTGTTCGACCTCATGCCTTTAATGAGGGTGACCTAGTTTTGACTTACAATCAGAGATATGATAAACTAGGAAAAGAAAAGTTTGAATCCATGTGGTACGGTCCTTTCGGTATTTCTAAAGTTTTAGAGAAAGGGGCCTACGAGCTCGTAGACTATGATGGAATCCCTTTAGGAAAACCTCGCAATGGGTTGTACCTAAAGAGGTACTATGCCTAGATCTCTCTTCGATAGTATCTTGTATATATGTATATTACTTGAATTTCAGTGCGCTTAAGTATTTTCAATATGGTTTTGAGTTTAGTGTCCATATCTGTTTATACCATGTTTTGGTCGTGCAGAGCAGATGGCTTTCTACAGCTTCACTGATGGTGCTTTCCGCCACACCTTGAATCTTGCCTCAGCTACTTGGGTTTTCTATTCCCCATCTTATGATTTGGTCAGTTCAGGAGTGGTTTGTATTGGTTACACTACCAACAATATCGTCGAGTATCGAGAGGTCATAGGTCTTTTGACTAAAGCTTCCTCCCAAGATGTTTACAACTTGGTAGTATTGATGGACTCACAACTAGTGGTTTGTAATCTAAACCATGTTTATACCATTAGGAATCCTGTGCTTATCGGTCTCTTTCAGATGGTATGCTTGTTAGAAAGGTCATTTGAAACTATCACCTATGGGCATATCCCTAGGGAACATAATGTAGTTGCTGACTCATTGGCTAATTACATCCTAGATTGGCATATTTCCCATTCATGACATGAAAATCAAACTTGGTTCATTGTAAATAAACTATTAAAGACACATAAAACTCATGTAAAATACATTCACCATTTGAGACGTATAAACACCAAGTAAAAGTATGTATATATATATATATATATATATATGAACATGTTTTACAAAAAATAGGTCACGAGACCTCATCTGAAACACGTAGGATTTTAGGTAAAAAATCACCATACAAAATCACCATGCACTCATCGTCTAATGATGGTCATGGTAACACATCACTACCCAGGATACTCTACGTAGCAGTCTACTAAAGCAACCGAGTACTCCTGCTGTAGGCCTCTGATACCTCAGTGGGAGGTCGTCAATAAAAGCATCAAGGATGTATAGAGTCAACCTCTCCAGGTTCTCCTCTAACTCCCCTGTCATGTCATCACCCTACGGTACAAAACAGGCTCCAGCTCGCCTATCCAATGGGGAGGCTTCCCCAGGTCATGCTGCACCAACATCTGCATGAAAACATTCAAGTCTCGTTACTTAACATAAAAAATATAAAACATCGAAAACATAAAAACACTATTTTGATTTTAGGGTCTTTTGTTTCTTACCGATTTAACCCCACTGTCCACCAGGTGGGAGTGATATGTCAGGGTCACCGCTGAAGTCGGTGCCTACATATGCATAATACTACACCATGAGGAGCTGATCTATCAACCATTGAAAGAACAAGTCACCGAACTTTACCTTCCCCCTTCCTGCTCCAGTACGGGCCATAATTCGAACCCACCTCTACATGCGAGGGTCTCATGCTCTCAGCTCTATAAATACCACCTGGGGTCTCATCTGTGGAACCCGCTTGAAGAAGAAGCAGGCTAGAATGGAACCAAAACCAAATTGCTTCAACTCCCCCTGCCGACACTTGGTCAGTTGATCCTTGAAGATCGAAAGTAAAGCTTTGCCCAGTTAAAGACTGTAGGTGCCATGGCCTCTATGGAATAGAGCATATGTGCTCTAGATGCCTGGTGTACTCCTTGGCTTCTCACCACTCTCTACATGGTAAACAACACGGTCTGTAGGGGCCCATCCCTCACTGTTTTTATGGGAATTGTCCTCCTGGATGTCCTGGTCCCGGGAATGCAGTGACGGTCTATCAACTCCTGAATAGTAATGTCCCCCCCCCCACGGGAACCAGTCAGGGAGATGGGAGCACCCCGTCTCGAAAGGCCAGTCAAGAAGTAGAATTCCTCTACCTCAACTGTCAAAATGTGAACACCAACCTCAAAATATTGTTGCTCCGGATTCCACATCCAGATTATATGCTCTAGTAGTCGCTCATGCGACACCATACTGGGTGTGTGGAAGAACTTTAAGAGTCCGTAATCTCTCAATGTGGCTATGTAACTCGCATTTCATTTGGCGAAAGTGTCGTCATTATCATGTTGTCTCTCTTTCCATATGACCATTTTTATCAACAAGAACCTATCCAAAACCATCACAAGACTTGTTAGAAACATTCTTAATCATCCAAATCAATAAAAATTAGCTAATTTTTCTTGTGCAATCACTTTTATTTCTCCACGGTTGGCTCCTCCTGTGTCCCATTGAGGACAGGCGGTGGCACCGCCTGTGCGCTATGTTTTCGGCACGGTTCTAGCGGGGTACCGCTTATCCCGCAAGGGATAAGAGTGGTGCCCACTCCCATGATTTTAGGGCTTTCCATATAAGCCCAAAACACCATTAAAAATCAAAATTGAAGGCATAAGATGAAAGAGTAGGGTTTAGGCTATTACCTGGAACTGACGGTGCACGAATCCGACGTTGGATGCTCCTGATATCAGTGATTCAAAATCTAGCCAAGAAAATGCTCCAAAGGCTCTCCACTATGGGTAAATAGTAAAATGTTTTAATTTTTTACTATTTACATGACTTTTATATACATTTTAGGGTTTGACATCCTATAGTTTTGTTTTAAAATCGTTTATTACTCAAAATCTATTAGTCGTAATCCTTTAATGTCGGTTATTGGGGCATTTAACACTTGTTTTTGAGTTGTTGCAGGATAGAAGAGTAGTAGCAATAAAGTTTTGAGAGTTTGTTTTTTACTTTTTCGTACGGAAATGTTTTTTGAGCTTTTATTGTGACACTTTGGTCACGCTCTCGAAACTTAGCACCAAAGGTTCGAGTCTATTTCTGATTCTTTTTAGGCTCGTAAAATCTCTCATCGTGAAAAGAGACCTAGTGGAGTCTTCTTTAAACTCTTTTTGGGCTCCTTAAATACAAAAAAGATTGTCGAGTGATCTTGTCTTCTTCATGCTTGTTAAAGTGTTTGAAGAGTCGTTCATATGATGGTAGGTTATCAGTTTTTTGGTTCAGGTGAACTATTTTACGAAAAAGGACACTATGGAGTCTTCTTCTGTGGTCATTCAGACTCTCTAAACATGAACGATACCGAGTTTTCTTTCATTGGACTCGTTAAATTAAACATTGAGAGACCCTCTTTTGGGAATGAACCCCTCCTCTCTTAGGTTTGTAAAACATATGAGTTTGGACTTGTCTTCAGACAAGCTATAACGAATATTTGTTACCCTCTTTCAACTCATAAAAATGAAAAGAGGCACTCATCAATCATGGTGGGGAAAATGGGAAGGGAATCATTTTGCAAATAATGGCAGTAGTTTGTTGTTACCTTTGAACATGGCACTTGTCTGCATATCATTTCAGTCAATTGGGTATTTAGCTGATCCCTGTGATGATCCACTTTCAAGAGTCATGCCACTCCTTTGAGTCTTTCAAAAGAATGCATTGTCCACCATTGCACTGTGTGTTTGTCTAGTTTAGTCATGCTACCAAGTCTTTTGTCATGCCGCCCGATGTTCAAAGGGAAGTTAAAGAAGTTTTACCTCTACAGCCAAAACAGTCTTTGTGTCAGTACTTTTCAGTCAGTCTTATGGTTACTACATTCACATCATTCCAGAACTATGTTCCAAATTTCATGTCGTCGATGTGGGACTTATCATGGCCCTCCTTCGACGAGACTATTCCCGTCGACATCAGCTCATCATCCAGGAAATAGTATTAGAAACAAAAACTTAGTACCTTGATATCTGTATGCCTTAATGACAGATTCTCTCACTCTCGACATAGGTTCACATCATTTACCTTTGATCGATAGAATCGACTGGGTGTTCGACATCAAGACATCTATTCACACTCAGTAGATTGTACTAGGGTACCTTGGGAATCATTGACATCAATGTTGATCTCCCTCGCACTTGTTAATGTTGGGCCCAGAAATGGCCCCTTTTTTACCATCCTTATCCACCTCTTTTTTCCTTATCCTACCCTATTACGCATGCTAAACAGATGTTTTTCCCTCACTCTGCCCCTCAAGTCACAAAGGTATGGTTAGTTATTGTCTTATTTTATTAATGCTTAGGATTGTGGTAATCAAGGCTCTATATCTTCAAATATGCTAACATATGATGGTTTATAAAGGTATTTCGAGATATAGAGAATGCAGGTGTAGTAGACTAAACATGCTAAGGGAAGGATGGACATTCATTTTTTAAGTTGATCACCATCCATCCCACCATTTCCCAAAGAATGCAATCCCAGCGTATTATTCCATTCAAAGTTGTACAATGGTAGCTGCAACAAAATGCGACAAATTTGGAAAGCAACAGTGTACCGCTGCTCGAAAGTAGTTGTGATCTGCGGGATATCTTCTCAATCGAACAAAATCATCGTTATTTATGGGTCAATTAACAGTTTCCATATATTTCCTACTCTCATCCTACCACGGCTTTAATATTTATTGTAATTAAGGCCGCCTGAAGATCAGAGATCTTCATGGCTACCCAATAATAGGGATAGGATGTTATGATTGACATTGTATAAATATGGGGAATTGTTCTGAGCCAGGGGTTGAACCCTTAACAAAATTATTGTATTATTTGTGACTGAGGTTGCCTGATTTATCTGCCCTCTTTAATACAAGGAGTTACGTCAAATCTCAGTGTTTTAACGTGCGTTACTTCCAGCATCTTTGTGTGAAGGTTGGGACCGCCTTCCCACAGGGATTGCTGAGTTAAATTAGGAATTTTAATTATTCTGTTGTGTGATGTTGTAATAATTTCCTTTCCTCATAATAAGCCACAACAGTTGTGGATTTACAGTGTGTTATTATTTGCATCTCTTGGAAAGCTACAGTGGTATGGTGTGACAGTCGACTATATAGGTAATTGTTCCTTATGCAATTGCGTGGTATTTGTAACAGCTTTGCTCATACTTAGATCTTCCAAATGTTGTTTCTATAGATTCTTGCAATTTGTTCCTTTGCTTTTGTAGTTGAAGAATTTCATTCCTGTACTTTGAATTTCTAGAATAACTGAACTCAATTCATGTTTTCTAGATTTCTAGAGTAATTAGATCAAGAGAGTTGGGTGAATCATTAGAATGGTTTGGTAAACAGGATTTCATTTTCTACAAAAGTAATCTAGATGTGATTTCTCAAATATTTCAATTCTAGATCAAGAACAGTAAAAGGTAATTGTGATTGTATCTTTTAGAAAAGTAAATTAGATTCAGTGGATCCTTGGGATGAGCGTAGCTGAGTAGAGAATAGGATTGTTTACTTACAGCAACTCAGTGTTTAAGCATATATAGTGCATGTTATCCTTGAGATAAAATACTTCCCTGGGTTGACAATAAATATTGAACATTCTGTATGTTAGCTGTAATTAACTTGCATATCGGATGCCCAACATTTTCGCACCATTGTCGGGGACGATAAGTATTAAACACTATCATAGCTGCATCCTGTAATTGTTTATATTCAGTATTCTTCAGTTTTTTTGTTTGAATGATTTGGTTTGCATTAATACAAGAAGGGTACAGCGTGACCATCTTATAAATCCCAGAACCCCACAAAACACTAACATTGCAGGTGGTTGAGGTCGTCAGCGAGGTCCAGAATTGGGGAGAAGAACATTCATTGAGGATCTAGTTGATAGAACCAATTATTCTACCAGGGCTCGCTATCAGGAAACACCTATCAGAAGAAGCCCTGCCAATCCTGGAGTGCCAGCATCAGGTTCTACAGTGGAGAACACATGAGCAGCTATAGCACCCTCAAATACCATTTCAGAGGAGGACAGAGTTAGTACTACAGGATCTGCTGATCGAGATCTAATCTATCACATTAACGGGAAGGTTGTAATTGAGGAGGAGTAGACATAGTTCCATCAGAAATTCATTGATCAGTGGAAGAACGAAGGGGAGAAAACAGAAGAAGATATGAGTAACGGGCATGAATCTAAAGAGGAAGAGGCAATGGGATAAAATCATCATCATGAAGGTAATTCCCTTCCTGAAGGGATGGTGGATACACTTCAGTTCCCAATTCAACAACCAAAAGGGATAGACCCTATGAAAAATATATCACCATCGGTGTTGCCCTGATTTTTTGGAAAAACGGCAGAGGATCCAGATGAATTTATTTTTGAATTTGATATCCTCTATCGCAGCTATGATTACACCACCAACACACAAAAGCTGGAGCTCTTCCCTGCCACTCTGAAGGACAATGCATTACGTTGGTTTATGAGCCTAGGAGGTGAAACTGTCACTAATTGGGATAGGATGAAACAGGTGTTCTTGGAGAAATATTAGGATTATTGCAATACCAAGGACAAGAGAGAAGAACTGTTTAAAATGGTACAAAAGGATGACGAAAGTCTGGAATATTTTGTCAAGAGGATTTTATATAACATGTAGAGATCTGGACAGACTAATATGGGGTTAGATGTGCTCAAAATAGTCATGCTTCATAGGATTAGGGATGATTTCCTAGATATGTTAAACCTGTTAGGAAAGGGGGATATCTCCAAGGAGTCTTTCAAGAAAATTATGGAACTGTGTAAAAGGTACTCCAGGGGATCTTCCAGGAATAACAGGTGATACAAATGGGACAAATTAGAATGTGATGTCTTTGACAGAACTCGGAAGTCATCTAATGGAGGATCCACCCATGTAGAGATAGGCAACCTCCTCAAAAATTTCAAAACAGAAATGATGAGCTCTATCTCCTCGAAAATAGATATCCTGAGGGCAAAGCAGAAACAAGCAGTAGAGGATTTCACACTAGGTGTGTTTTGTCCTTGATGTAGAAAGAACTACCCTCTGAAGGAGTGCTTGCTCGACAAGATAGAAGTGTGTCAACTATGCGATATAAACCATGACACAAAAGAATGCCCGTCACTACCCCAAGTGAAGGTTGTTTTCCAGGCATCAACTCCAGAGGTGGAACCAGCTTACTTTATTGCACAAAAGAAGCCCTGGTAGCCTCGAAATCAAGGTATGACTCCAGACTCATTTCCATTTTCGAATAACATGAATAATTGGAATAATATGCAGCACATGAATACACAATTCTCTTCATCTTATCCTAATCCTCAATGGTACCCCTCTCAACCTTCAATGCAAAATTTTAACTCCTGGAAACCTTGGGTACAGCCACCACACCAACCAACTTCTTGGTCTCCTTGATGGAGGAATTTACATCCAGGGAACCAGTTTCCTCAGCAGCCTCCACATCAACCATTTTCTCACAGCCATACCCTCCTCAATATCCTCAGCCTTATCAGCAGTCACAGCTGCAATTGCAGAACAATGTTGCCCCTAATATCTCAATACGACCTCAACTGCCCGCTCAACCTAATCCTAACCCAAATAATTAAACAATCTATCAATTTGAGACTGTCAACATGTCTTCTTAGTCCCTTACTCCTGTTCCCTACAACGATATTCACTTACGATCAGGAAAGGTAGCGGAGCCTTTGATCACTGTGGATGTTCCATCCCCTGTGCATGAAGAAGGGGTGAACCCACAATGTTTATCTAGTGCAACCCCCATCATTGAAGATGTCTAACATCCTACTAATTTGTCGGCTGAAACACAGAATAATACACCCAGCGACACACAGCCTACTCAGCTGATTAGGCAGCCACCGTACCCTGAAATATTAATGCTACCAAAGGTAGTGGGACAACCTCAGTTTAACCTCTTAGGAGAGTTAAAATTCCCCTCCTTCAAGCTCTTCAAGATGTACCTATCTATGCTAGAACTATTCAGGATCTGTGCACAAGGAGACCAGGAAGGAAACCCAGGGATCCTCCCATTGTTCATGTCATAGGGAAGTTATTTGCATTAATAATGGGAAAACCCCTTTTGGCCAAATATGACAATCCTGGGAATCCCACTGTCACTGTGCAGATTGGGCATACACAGATACCCAACGTATTGGTAGATTTAGGAGCAGCGATTAATGTTATGACTATTGAAACTGTAAGAAAACTTGGGCTCACTAATCTCAGGCCAACCCCCACCGTTTTAGAACTGGTAGATAGATCCACTATTAAACCTTAAGGAATTTTGGATGATCTCGTCCTCTCAGTTGATTCTGGGAGTACCCTGCTGACTTCTTGGTTTTACAACCTAAGTCGCAGCTAGGAGGACACCCACTGATCCTGGCAAGGCCTTGGTTAGCTACAGCTGATGCTTGCATCAGCTGCCAATCTGGGTCTGTGACCATATCAGATGGCACCAAGACAAAGAACCTCACTCTCTATACTCCAACTCGACCGAGCCTAGAAGCTGAAACTCCTTTATGGATGGAGCCATAGGAAGAAGAGGGCGTTCAGCCATTATTAACAATAGGGAAGGCTTTAACCTTTAAGGATGAAATTGAAGACGATGCCATTAATAATTTCATCAGTGAACCCACTTCTGTCAATAAAGAAATTTATCAAATCCTGAATATTACTCTAGGTGAGGAGGAACAAGAAAATCTCACAGAAGAAACATTAGTCAGTGACACTCATATAGTTCCAATATTGAAAAATTTGAAAAGTAGTCATGTCGAAGTAGAGTCTAGAAAAACCCTGAATATTAACCCTAGCCTCTCCCTAGATGAACAGAAGTGCCTGATCAGTCTCTTTAAAGAATAAAAGGAGGCATTTTCTTAGGAGTACATAGACATGAGGGGTATTCCATCTAACTTGTGCACCCATCATATTTATATTAAAAGTGACTCCAGGCCTATGTGCCAGCCTCAACGATGAATGAACCCCAATCTTAGGGACATAGTGAAGGAAGAAATTCAGAAACTATTGGAAGCAGGATTTATATATCCCATTTCAAACAGCGAGTGGGTGTCCCCACCCGTAATAGTACCCAAGAAAAATGGTAAATGGAGAGTCTGTGTGGACTATAGAGAGTTGAACAAGGCAACACAAAAAGATCATTTTCCCCTGCCTTTTATCGATCAAGTACTTGACACCTTATCTGGGAAGAAGTTCTTCTCCTTCCTCGATGGGTTTAGCGAGTACAATCAGATCCAGATTGTTCCTGAAGACCAGGATAAAACTACCTTCACCTGTCCCTGGGGAAATTTTGCTTACAGAGTGCTCCCCTTTGGTTTATGCAATGCACTAGCAACATTTAAAAGAGCTATGATCGGCATATTTTCAGAATTAGTTAATGATAGCATGGAAATTTTTATGGATGATTTTACTCCTTATGGAAAATATTTTGAAGAAGCACTGGAAAATTTGAAAAAGGTTCGCTCTGAACAGACCCAGCTCTCTTTAAGCATTGAAAAGTACCATATGATGATGAGTGAAGGAGTAGTATTAGGACATTTCATATCTGCTGATGGCATCCAGGTGGATCCCTCAAAAATCAAGGTAATAAAAAATATGCCTACTCCTGTAACTCAAAAAGAAGTGCGAAGTTTCCTAGGGCATGCTAGATATTACCGAAGATTTATAGAAATTTTTTCCAAACTTGCCTCTCCTTTGTTTTCATTGTTAATGAAGGACGTGCAATTTGCTTGGAACAAGGCATGCCAGACAGCATTTGTTAAACTTAAGGAGAAGCTGTCCACAGCTCCCATCTTAAGAGGACCCAATTGGACCCTGCCCTTCCACATTTCTTCAAATGCTTCTGATACTGCTATTGGAGCAGTTTTAGGATAGCAGGATGATCATGTACCTTGTGCAATTTATTATATTAGTAAAAACTTAGCCCCTATTGAACTTAATTATACCGTCACTGAGAATGAGTTCTTAGCCATTGTTTACTCCATTAACAAATTTCGACATTATATTACTGGATATCCTACATTTGTGCACACTGACCACTCAACCATCAAATATCTAATGAATAAACCTGTTACTAATGCTAGGGTGACTAGGTGGCTTTTATTACTACAGGAATTTGATATTACCATTATAGACAGACCTCGAATAGAAAATGTTGTCTCTGATTTCTTATCTCGTTTCACTAACAGTGATGATAATTTGCCTGTTGAGGACTCTTTTCCAGATGAACACTTATTTGCAGTTTCAGCTTACTCCCCTTGGTATGCAGATGTCACTAATTACTTGGCTGCAGGAAAACTTCCAGCACATTTTTCTAAAAGAGAAACGAGGAAAATTATTTAGCAAAGTGCCAGTTATTGTTGGGTAAACGGTCATCTCTTCTACACAGGCCTTGATCTTGAGGTCAGAAGGTGTGTAAGAGAAGATGAAATATTCCATATATTGAAGTCATGCCATAATGAGCCTTGTGGAGGGAATTTTGTAGACAGAAGGACAAGACACAAAGCGCTTGTTGGGACGCAGAAACGTCCCTTTTTCATCCACTTTATCTTCCGCTATTCCTCACATTTCATCATCCCATTAACCTTTTATCATACCATTTCCATACATATATGTGGGTTTCACCTTATTATTTCCACTTTATTTATTTTTAGTATTATAAGTGAATTTATGATTAAATATTAGAAAATTAACATGTTTTTCACTAATATCTCAAAGTATGGATGAGCTTTGTAATGTGTAGAAATATGTGAAGGATTAATTCAAAGAAAAGACTTCACGTATATCTCCTCTGTCATTTCAAGGAGATAGTTATGCAAAGAATATTCTGAGGAGAAGATCATGGAGATTTGGTTGAGAGACATGTGGAGAATTTGTGAAAGATATATGGAGGATTTGAAGGGATCATATCTTGTAATAATAGGAAAGTAGTTGAGTGGTTGAGTGAATAGTGGATCTCTCATTATGAGATGGTTATCTTCTTCTCAAAGATTTCATGTAT
Organism: Pseudotsuga menziesii; assembly: GCA_001517045.1. Lineage (NCBI taxonomy): Eukaryota > Viridiplantae > Streptophyta > Pinopsida > Pinales > Pinaceae > Pseudotsuga > Pseudotsuga menziesii. The sequence goes on from LPNX010484124.1 coordinate 814,853, forward strand.
AAAAGAGAGTGCTCTCTCTTCATTTGTTATTGGATATTATATTAGAATATTTTAGATCTTAGATTATCTTAAAGAATAGTACATTGTAGAAGTTAGTCTTGACTTTGTAATATGGAGAAGGGAATTCTTAGTTTTTGTTCATAATCTTGGTTTGATGCTTTCATGATTTATGATTGATTCTTGTGATGTAATTTAAGATTGCTTTATGGTTAATGTGAGTTCACATGTGTTGTCTTGTTGCTCTTCATATGTTGTCTTTCTTTTATGCAATTTACTTTCAACTGTGTGTTTCATCTTCCAGCATTAGATTAGCAATTGCTTGTTTCAATTTAAGGGGGGTTAGATTAGCTTAATTTCACTTCAGTCTTGCATATACTTTGCAGGTGCTTTGTAAGACTACGAACCTCGGATTGACCAATTAAATGGCTAGGCAATTACTACAACGAAATTAAAATGACATTAATTCGGCCCAACATTTTGGTGTCGTTGCCCGGGAAGCACGATGGATTGAAGTGTAGATTTCAATTACTACAAGTGTGGTAGTGTAGATTTCAATTCCTACAAGTGTGGTAGTGTAGATTTCAATACATGCAAGTGTGGTAGTGTAAATTTCAATTTTTGCAAGAGTGTTTAATTTCTGCAACTGTGAAGAGTTATTTATTTTTTAGAGTGTTTTTTAAATGGTTTCTTTTTATTTAAGATTTTCAAATTTCAGTTTTGGGTGCTGTAAGAATCCCTTTTTCAACATGGTTTAACAATGACTATAAGTCTGGAACTACTCAGTCATGCCTTGGCAAAAGCTGGATTTTCCTCTTCCCGGGAAGAGGTCTTGGCAACAATAAGATATTTAACTACTCCCTTAGAATCAAACGAGGAATCATCTTCCGAAAACTCCTACGCATGTGAAGGCGAACAAGTATTTGAACAAGAGATCGATGAAGATGAACACGAGATTGATGGAGACGAAGAGGAGTTACAGCATGATCTGAGGAGTGAAAACTATCCCTATGAGATCCCTATTGAACGATGGTTTCAAGTGAGTATGAGGTTAGAACAACTTAGTTTTTTCTTTTTATTTAGTTAGATCAAAACCACAACAATTAAATTCATTCATCTTGGTATATTGCCATTGTTCATTCATAGAATTGAAAGATAATATATCCCTATTGTTGTTGTGTGTATGGTTACACTGGCTATTTGATTACACGTAACAGTTTTCTAGTTCCCAATTAGCATAGAGTAGGTAGGATTTTATTTTCAGTTTTACTTTCACTTAGAATAAGTATGCTCTTCTTCGTGCTTCATGCAATCGTGAGGATCAGAAAGTAGGATGTTTTCTAAAAATTTTAGGAATGAATAATTAATGTTTTGCAACATGCTTAATTGATTTCATCTTTATTTTGCAATTCATTATCTCCATTTGCTAAAAAAAAAATCAATTTGTAAAATAAAAATAGTCTGTAATTTCATTTTTAAGTTGAACAAACGTTGAAATTACAATGCTAAAAAGCAGCTGCAACTCCAAGCTAAAACAACACAAATCTATTGCATTTTTTGGGCATTTTGGCCTGTTAAAATTCGCTAAAACACAGTCGGGACAATCCTAATTTTTAGGGACCATAAGGGATTAGTTTTAAAACCTGTTTCTATATAAATTATCCCTTTAATTATAGTTTCCAATCCAATTTGAATTCTTCAATTTGGTTCTCAAACGAAAAAGATATGGTCAAAATACTGACTGGGGGTGGAGTAGGCAGCTCAAGAACATAGTTGGGACAGTCATGTTTTGGGAGACCTAATGGATGAATTTTAAAAAGTTGTTTCTAATGCATACTCTCCTATAAATATAGTTTACAACACAATTTGAATCATTCGATTTCAATATCGTACAAAGGAGATATTCCCAAAATACTGACTACCTATCATAAATCTGCACTCTAAAAAAATATGTTTTCTCAGTTGTTCATTGGCATATTTGACCCATCAATTCTTCTTATATTCAAAACCTATTTCTATTGTAGATACCTATATGAATATATTTTTATCTCCAATTGGAATCACATCAATCCATCTTTTAACGAAAAAGTTGTACTCAAAATAGTGACCCTTGGTCTTGGCTGAAACTCACAAACAACATTAGGATGCAGGATGTTATTCAGATTATATGACATACCATACCATAGAATTTTTAAAACCTATTTCTAATGGAAGTATCTCTATGAATCCACTTTCTTTTTGCTTTGGAATAATTCAAATCGGGCATGAAACAAAGAATTTATTACCAAAACACTGTCAGGTAGTCTACGCCGACCCAACATGCATCCCAGATAAGAACACCTTGACTCGCATCTCTATTTGCGGGCATATGGAAACGAATTTTGAAAATCAGAGACATGGGTTTTGTGCGTAAAATCCTCCTTTACCTGACTATAGTGGAAATAGCCAAACAAAACCATGATTTTCAATATACAACTGGTTCTTTGGGAGGATAATTTCTAGATTTACTGTTGCAGCCGGTTCCAAGCAACTGAAACAGTAAATTCCATTGTTGTGGCAATAAAAGTTGAACATAGTTCTACGAAGGCTGAACATAGTTTTGTGAAGGTTGAACAAAGGATGAACAAGGGATGAACAAAGCTCATAAAAATGGCTGAACAAAGAAAATGCTGAACATAGTTCTGAAAAGGTTGAACATAGTTTTGTGAAAGATGAATAAAGGCTTAACAAGGCTCAGAAAAAGGGCTGAACAAAGAAAAGGCTGAACATCGTTTTGTGAAGGCTGAAAATAGTTTTGTGAAGGTTGAACATAGTTCTGTGAAGGCTGAACAAAGAATAGAAAAAGGATAAACAAAGCCCCTAAGCATCAATTGGAAATATTATAATCACGGAGGCAATTCGACCGATCTTAACACCACAAAAATGAGGAAGGATCAAAGCAAGGAATTGGACTATCACCTGCAAAGGAAAAAATAAAAGTAGGAGTTTCCATGGAGTTTTAATCTGCCAAAATGTGTTTGGAGACGGAAGCATAGCACATTCTCAAATCTCTCTGCCATCGTAAGTTTTACATCATGCGATTTATATAGTCGACAAGATTGAATTATGGTGAGAAGGATAGCACAACAAAATAGTTGGTCGATCAATGTGATCTCTAGATATACCCTAGTGGTAGGTTTGTGATCCAATAAACTTAATTGATCCAAATTTCTAACTCTTTCGACTCTAGCGAGACTGCGCAGTACAGCTGAGCATGAAATAAAAGGGTATATTTTGATGAGGCTCGGCCTCTTTATGCGATTAATGAATATGCATCATGAGTTTATACCATAATGACAACGTATTCTTGTTTCATCCAATAAATTATCCTTGTTGGTTTAATATATATTTTCCAGATCATGACGCAATTGGTTTCTGTGCAATTGGTTCCTTAATGATTATGTTGCTAAAAGAAATTGTGGTCGCAGAAGCAAGTAGACCAGTCTTAAGACCACAAAAAGGAGGAAAGCAATCCCCAAGTGTTTCTTGAATGACAACACACAAAGATAAAGGTAAAAATGCACTTTATTCATGAATTTCAATTTGCTCACCTTCATACTAATTCCTGCATTTTACAATAATCTCACAAGTTTAATTGCAGGTTTAGTACTAGCATTTTTCAGATCGTCAATTTTGCTGTTGAAATGATTTGTCATGAATCACGTAATTTTAAAAAAAGCATGCCTCATTGACAATGTTTCCAGGATATTTGATTTTTAAATCCATAGAAGTGCAGCATGAACTAATTTGCTCACAACGCATAAAGTTTCTTCGTTGTCGCAGTTGGCTTGTTGCAGCTGAGTGTCGTAGCTGGCTTGTCACAGCCGGGTGTTGCAGCTAGTTGTCGCACAGCTGGCTGTGACAACAATGTGGTGTTGCAGCTAGTTGTCGCGAAGCTAGCCATCACAGCTATAGTGGTGTCGCAGCCGGGTGTTGCAGCTGGCTTGTTGCAGCTAGTTGTCGCGCAGCATAATGTCACAGCTATGTGGTGTTGCAACTAGTTGTCGTGCACTTGGCCGTCACAGTTGGGTTGTCGCAGCTATTAAAATTTTTAAATTCTAAATGTTGAATGCCCAAGAACGCAGATCAGATAAATTCAATTTTAAGTGTTTATGGCATTATTTTTATTTTATTTTATTTTGGTGTATTGTAAAAATAAAACAAAAACAAGAAAAATATATAAAATTATAAAAATTATTTCTATTACATTTTGCAAAAGAAAATAAAAATAAAATAATATATATATAAAAATCACAAAAAAAGTTTTAAAATAAAAATAAAAAATAAGAACAACCAAAACAAAAATAAAGTTGCAAATGGACGTTTTTCCTTAAATTGCTTTTATGATTAACGTTTAATTGTTTTTCTTAAAGTCACTTTGACAATAATCGCAGATGAAATCAACATGGGAAACAGGTAATTTTCTTTGTAGCTTATGTACTTCTTTCTGCATGATATGTTTTCTTTTACGAACTTCTCACAATTTTTATGCTAGGCTGCATGAGGACATGCAACTAGATCAGTTGGGGAGGGAGAACTATATTCAATACATATTGACTAATGAGTTTTCGTGCGGGATTTTGTACTAAAGTTTTGTTTTCCAGGTTTCAGAGACAAACGCATTTTGTTGCTAAACACTTTTCAAAGAAACACAAAAAATTTAAGAAACATGCTTTGATAGATAGCCTGAAGGAGCTGTTACTCATGAAGTTTGCTGATAAACATCATAACATTGGTTGTTACATAGAAACCATCCATAAACTCATTTATGTCATGATTGCTTATCCATATTTCTCCTTCAAAGCACCTTCACTATCCATGTCTTGAAGTCCACTTTCCATCGTGTTATCTGTCATGACTTCACACATGCCTATCTTTCTGAGTTGCATACATCCCTTTATATTTTTCAGTTCATTTTTCCATTCCAGTTTGCCTTATGAATAAAACCAGCTCCCTTTCCATGACTACATAGCCTTACCATATCCACTGTTTGACTCTGAGATCTTTTCACTGATAGTCCTACCAATATTTTTATACCAACTCACGTTGACTGATGTGGGATTCCTTAAGGCCCACCTTTCAACAAGTCTTGCCCCATTGACCTCAGCACCTTATCTGGGATATAGACTAGAGTTCATTATTGAGTACCTGGAGGCTTTCATGCCTTAATGGAAAGTTCCCTTGCTGACAATCATGGGAATTCATCAATGTCCCTTGATCATCAGATCTTGCAAGTGGCTCGACATCAGCACATCTATTCGCACTTCACAAGATGTACTTGGGTACCTTAGCACTCATTGACATCACTGGTGATTTGCCTCTCATTGGTTAACAACATTCATAAATGGCTGGTAATCCAATGATTTATCTTCATGCTTGACCTCGACACATTTATTCGCATGACTAGAATTGTACCACTAGGTTTTGTAGCGAGTGAAGACTATACATTCTTTTTTATGACTCCATCGGCAGTTGCAGAAACATGACTTCAAATCTATGAGTGTACCATAGTTCCACTTTCTGCCTTGCACATTTTCCATTATTTATCAGTAGCAGTTCAGACTCCTCCACTTCACATTACAGCAGTTCCAGCCACAGCATCATTTACAGTTACATTTTTATCTGGCAGCCGTGACATATTCTCCATGATTCAGTAGTAGCAGTTTCGATTCCTTTACTACCCATGACCTAGCAGTTACAGTCATTGTAGCAATGACACATTCCACGATCCAGCGGCATCAACTACATTGTTGTTGCATCATTCATCTACTTTTTGGGTAAGTGGGGGTATGTTGTTTTCTAAACTTTAATCATGCAATTCCTTACATGCTAGAAATGAATAATTTGGAAAATTCCCTCACCATGCTCCATTTCTTTCACAGCCCATGCTAGGCTGCATGAGGACATGCAACCACATCAGTTGGGGAGGGGGAACTATATTCAATACATACTCACTACTATCATTCCATTCTTTTCACCACCATCACCCATTTTTCATCTCATTTACCATTCACGATCATTTCTTTTCCGACAAATCCTCTATTGCACTTTGCTTCATACACATTGATATACATATTGGCATGATTCATAAAGAAAAGGCTTTCTTATGCACAATGATGCTTTCTATGCACATTAATAGCTTATCATTTTTAGTGAGTGTATGGTTAAATTATTATGCAACTAGAAAACAGATGACGAAATGAATGTTGTTAACACAAGAACCAACATTCTTTACATTCATGGTTGTCACACAAGAACCAACCATAAGGAAATTGTCAGTTGTTACTCATGCATTTCACATCATGAAATGAATGTTGTTAACACAAGAACCAACATTCTTTATATTCATGGTTGTCACACAAGAACCAACCATAAGGAAATGCCAGTTGTTACTCATGTATTTCATACCCCGGAAATATTCATTGTTAAAAATACATCATCAATAAAAGCGAAAGTTTAGATGCCAAAAGTTCCTGAGAAGAGCCATACACGATTGCATGAGCACATGCAACAAGTTCAGTTGGGGAGTATGTTGGGACGCAGAAATGTCCCTTTTTCATCCACTTTATCTTCTGCTATTCCTCACATTTCATCATCCCATTAACCTTTTATCATACCATTGCCATACATATATGTGGGTTTCACCTTATTATTTCCACTTTATTTATTTTTAGTATTATAAGTGAATTTATGATTAAATATTAGAAAATTAACATGTTTTTCACTAATATCTCAAAGTATGGATGAGCTTTGTAATGTGTAGAAATATGTGAAGGATTAATTCAAAGAAAAGACTTCACATATATCTCCTCCATCATTTCAAGGAGATAGTTATGCAAAGAATATTCCAAGGAGAACATCATGGAGATTTGGTTGAGAGACATGTGGAGAATTTGTGAAAGATATGTAGAGGATTTGAAGGGATCATATCTTGTAATAATAAGAAAGTATTTGAGTGGTTGAGAGAATAGTGGATCTCTCGTTATGAGATGGTTATCTTCTTCTCAAAGAAGTTCATGTATAAAAGAGAGTGCTCTCTCTTCATTTGTTATGGGATATTATCTTAGAATATTTTAGATCTTAGATTATCTTAGAGAATAGTAGATTGTAGAAGTTAGTCTTGACTTTGCAATATGGAGAAGGGAATTCTTAGCTTTTGTTCATAATCTTGGTTTGATGCTTTCATGATTTATGATTGATTCTTGTGATGTAATTTAAGATTGCTTTATGGTTAATGTGAGCTCACATGTGTTGTCTTGTTGCTCTTCATATGTTGTCTTTCTTTTATGCAATTTACTTTCAGCCGTTTGTTTCATCTTTCAGCATTAGATTAGCAATTGCTTGTTTCAATTTAAGGGGGGTTAGATTAGCTTAATTTCACTTCAGTCTTTCATATACTTTGCAGGTGCTTCGTAAGACTACAAACTTCGAATTGAAAAATTAAATGGATGGTCAATTACTACAACAAAATTAAAACGACATTAATTCATCCCAACAGCACTAAGAATGGGCTACTATTGGTTGACCCTTTTCAAGGATGCAAAAATATATGTCCAGTATTGTGATATCTTCCAAAGGATGGGCCAGCCCAATAGATTATATCAAATGCCTCTTCAACCACAATTAGTGGTTGAACCCTTTGATAGGTGGGCTTTAGATTTTGTTGGTCCTATCAGCCCTCATTCCAAGCAAAAATCCTACATCTTGGTCTGTACCAACTACATGATGAAATGGGTAGAAGCTGTGGCTCTAGTGAAAGCCAATGACCAGCCTGTGATTGATTTCCTGTATAGTGAAATATTTACCCATTTCAAGGTACCCAAGGAAGTGGTTACAGATGGAGGACCCCAGTTTGTGTCACATCAATTTGAAGCTCTGCTAAGGAAGTACCATATTCAGCATCAGATAGCTTCACCTTACCATCCCCAAGCCAATGGCCAGGTGGAGAGCACTAACAAAGTCATTGAAGCTATTCTTACTAAGACGGTCAAGAGACATCAGAGAGATTGGGCTGACAAACTTTCGGAAGCATTGTGGGCATATCGTACCACTTGGCGCAACACTACAAGTTTCTCTCCTTATGACTTGGTGTATGGAAAAAGTGTCGTCTTCCCAATTGAATTTGAAATTAAGACTTTGAAGACAACCACAGAGGTAAACCTATATGTAACTGAAGCCAAGAAGAGAAGATTGAATCAATTAAACGAACTGGATGAGAATCAGTTAGCCGCTGTAGATCAGACTGTATTAATTCAGCAATAGAGATCCAATTGGCATGACCGATTCATTAAAAAGAAGGTATTTTGTGATGGAGACTGGGAACTGTTATACGATTCAAGATTAAAAAGAGACTTCAAAGGTAAACTACGCACAAGATGGTTGGGCCCATACCTAGTAGACAGAGTATTTGATAATGGTACGGTCTGTTTGGTAACCATTGATGAGAATCGTGCACCATTATTTGCTAATGGTCATAGGCTGCGACTATACCATAAGCCCATTTCAAAGGACGCATTTACCTCACAAGTTGCAGCTGATCCAGATTACCAGTTAGCGCAACGGCAGGAATTTTTCTCTTCCCCTATCAATCCTTAGTTAATTGCTGTAAATCACAAATGAATCTTTGTACATAAATAAATTGTTTGTTTTTTTTCTGTTATTGTTAAACTTTTGTTTTGCACTTAATCCATTTTTTTTATTTTTATGAAACATGCAAGGAAGCGCCTAGAAGAGTGGTGGTCATCATCGGGCCTGGTGACCAGTGCTGTTCTTCTGTAACTTCCTGCACCGGAAGAAAATTCCTTGAATAAATCTGTCACAGCCGTGACACCATTTCCAGCAGCTACGACACCTTTTTCGGCAGCTGCAACACCTTTTCCAGTAGCTGCGACATCGTTTTACCTTTGCCCATAATTCCAATTCACGCAGCTGCAACACTGTAAAACTCCCGCCCTTCTTCTGTTCCGCGCAGCTACGACACCATTTTAATTTTTCCCATAAATCTCGTTCCGCGCAGCTGCAACACCGTCAACTTTCGTCAACCTAATGCCTTTTTCATCTTTTCTGGCAGCTGCAACACTGTCAAATTCCGTTAGCCTAACGCCCTTTTCATCTTTTTGGGTAGCTACAACACTGTCAACTTTCGTTAGCCTAACACCTTTTTCATCTTTTCCGGTAGCTGCAGCATTGTCAACTTCCGTCAGCCTAACCCCTTTTTCATCCTTTTTTGGCAGCTGCAACTCCGCTACATTGGGATGATTTTTCTATAATCTAAGGCCGCGCCTGTGCTAAACTGTCTGATTTCTTTATGACCTGCGGCTATGACTCCTTCGTTATTGGCAGAACTCTTTGCAAGTTAGCAACTTCTCCAACTATGGCTCTGATTCCTAATGTTTGCAACTCGATTTATCCTCTAGCAATCATCATGTTTCCGACCAATTTGACACGATGGTTCACCGGTGGAAAAGTTCATTACAGCATCCCTATAATAATGATTACATTTAATGACTACACCTCACGTGTTCTACTATTCTCCAAAGGACATCATCCATCGCGCATTTTCAAAGGTATGGCTTTAATTAACTACTTGGTTAAGTATTAACGGGATCTGACAATATTAATCATACCTTCCTTTTTGTGCCCATTATTACATCGTTAGCTCTCCACTCGTGTGACTTAATGACTAATTATGTTACCTGATAACCACCACCTTTCTTAATTTGGGATAAATTCCAAATAATCCGATGCGCTAAAACTTTCTGAATTTACCCAACTCCACTCTCAGTTGTTCATGCATACTCTGTGCTTTAACCTCCATTGTGATCAAAATCTGTAATTTGTCAGATGAAAACATACCTCTGAAGGTAGACAAACATGGGTATTCTAGCTCGGTATGAACCTCCAAACATGCAAGAATTCAAACGAAATGCTGAATTTTTCGCTATCTTTCAAGCTACGGGCTGGACTAAATTCTTCCAACGCCTGAATGGATTCCACCGTGAAATAGCTTTACAGTTCTCCTTGAATCTTACAGAAACCCATTAAGAGGTTTGGGGATTGCGTATTGAAGTCTCTGAAAATCCATAGTGGCTGAGATCACTAGTCTTCCCCAGGTGGGCAGAGTTTGGTTTGGACGAAGAACCCCCAATCCTACAGTAGTACAGGATTTTTTGAGAGAAGGGTAGCACATTCAACCGTCACGGAGGGGATAACATTAAAGTCACTGCCACACCCATGGAATCAAGTAGCAATTATTCTCAAGAAGTATATCACCTGTAAACGTAGGTATCAAACAGTCTAACACTCTGAATTTAAATTATTATCTCATCTCCATCATAGGGCTTTTCTAAACATTCCATTTTATTTATTCAATGATTTACATCATATGGTGGGGTTTGTCCGATCTGCCAAGCATCCAATCTCCTCACATACCCACCATGGCCTCATTAAATTAATAATCGTACGGACCCTTGCTCAACAAAACCAAACCTGGGATCAATTTACAGCTCAAGTTCAGGAACCCGTTCTTCTACTCGGTGTTCCAATAGAAGAGGAAATGGAAGTACCGGTACTCATGGGGCCTATTCAAAATCAAGAAGAGCCGGTCAATCCATAGTTGGGGGGGAATGTAGAGAAATAGGAGGTTCGGAGTCCCTCCAATTTAGTTGGGGGAGAGATGAGATTGGATCGAAGGATCAGTGAGGAGAACAAGCAAAACAATTGGGAGAGGATGTACAAGAAAACCCTGTGGAAAGACTAAATATTGGGGCAGCTCTGACAGCAGAGGTTGAAACTGGAGCAGCATTAAATGCTGCGACAGTTGAAACCGAATATGTTAGAGCTATGATAACAGAACAAAACACTGAGGTGGTGACCATTGAATATTCCCCTAAATGGGGAGGAACCCTAATTGAGGAAGAACATCCTGAAGAACAAGAAAAGGTTGGAACTGGGGATATCCCTTCCACTTCAGCTGCGAATTTAGAAACTCTAGCACCATGAGGAAAAAGGAGGAGATAAAAAGATGAAATAAAGGCATCACCACCAATAAGACAAAAAAGAACCAAGTCAGTCACAGCAGCAGAAGCAGCAAGGGAAATATGGGCAACCTTAGAAGCACAAATTGAGTTCCACATTCTTAGACCCAAAGCAATTGATACCCCACAGGAACCAGTCACAGAAGAACCGCAAATTGAAGGACTTCTGTTTCAAAATGGGCTATTAAAAGAGGAAGTACAAGCACTCCTAAAGGAATTAGAAAATTGGAAGGAAGCGTGCAGAAAATAGAGTGAAAGGAAGCTGCACACATTGGTTGAGGTTGTAGACCAGCTGGAAGGATCAATTCCTGTTGAGGTTGGTAATGAGGAACTAAGAGTAGTATGTCCTACGTGTGGAGAAATATTTGATGATTCAGGTTACAAGGTCATAATTCGTGCCTTTCCAACACAGCAGTCTGCACCTACAGCTGTGGAAGAACAGGGACAACCTGATTGGAAAGATGGTGAGACTCCCCAAGAGAAACTCCAGGAAAAGGAAGTTGCAAATGAGCAGGATGTTGTCACAGAAGAACCAGCATCTTTGAATATTCCTATTGAAATTACCACCATATTTGGGATAGAGGAACCAGAGGATGAGGTTATTCCTGATTTTGTTGAGGAAGATTGCACTGTGACCCCTGAACCCTCTCACGACACAAAAATAATAGAAATGGAACCACAGCAGCAGAACAATGATGAGGTAGAACAGGATGCTGACACACAAGAACCAGCATCCTTGAATGTTCTTATTGAAATGGCCATCCAAATGAGGGAAGAAGAACCAGGGATTGAAGACATTCTGGAATTCAATGAAGAAATTTGCACTATGAATCCTGAATTGTCTCATGACACCGAGTTATTAGAAATGGCGTCACAACAATAGGGAGATGAAGAAGTAAACCAAGATGTTGCTACATAAGAACCAACGTCCTTGGTAATTTCAGTAGAGACTCTCAAGATGCAACAAGAAGCCAACCCTGAATTGGATATCATTCCTAATCTGAATTTAGGTGAGGATGAACAAGCTTAATCACAATCCTTAGGTGATACTGAAATCCTTGAGAAACAGCTTCATATTGAAGAAGACATACAATCCCAGTAGCATGAGGAAAAATAAGAACAGGGCGATGTCACACAAGAACCAGCAGCATTACATTCCCCTGTTGAAGTTGCAGCTGATAATCAAGTAGATAAGAAGATTAAAATTCAGGAGGATGTTGTCCCACAAGAACCAACATCCTCACAATTAGCTACCGAAGTTGCCATAGGAGAACCCAAGAAAAAGGATGTTGTTACACAAGAACCAGCATCTCTAGAAGTTGTTTCAGGAATATCGGTGGTTGAATTTATTACAGAAGAAATTTCAAGAAGGGATGTTGTTACATAAGAACCAACACCCCCAGAAGTAACTTCAGAAGTGCAGAATGTCCAATGTGGCACATCAGGTGATAAGGTGTGGGCCGGACTCCCTCAAAATTTTATTAATCTAGATTCTGATAGGGAGGAGCATCCTGAAGCTTACATAAGAACTCTTAATCCTGAGAATGGAAGTAAGGAAGTGGAGGAGTCAGGTGGAAAGATACCAAGAAGGGATGGTTTCCCTCACTGAACATAAAAAGACCATCAGGGGACTGGAGGAAAAAATGGGAAAAAGAACTCATGACCCAAAAACTTCGTGAGGAGGAACTACAGAAGGAGCTGAGGGAGCTGAAAAAGTTCAAGTCTATGCAGGAGGAAAAAGACCAGATGTATGCTCTTTCTCAGGAATTATTGGGTACCAGGGTACCCTCCTCCTCTTACCCTGTCTTTTTATTTGAACAATTTATTTGGTTTAAATTAAGGGTTGTGAAAGAAAAGAGATCATATGAAATAGCAACCTCAGCGAAATTCTTGGAGACATTTCTGAGAAGTAATTTTGAGGACCAGAACTTGTTGTGTGAGCTGTATTTGCATGAGATGGCTTGTCCTTTGGACATCCATTCGAATCATGTTCCTTTTTCAGGCGATGTTCAGCTGAGGGTTTTTGCCTCTTTTGTGAGCAATCATGTTCAGTGGGAAAGGTCTTTCCAAATTTTTTCTCACAATGAAGCCCACTCTAATCTATGGATCTGAAGTGAACCTCAAAATCCTCGTCTTCTCCTTGCTCGACATCAGAGTCTACTCTCATGCTCCATCCAAACTCAACATATAATGGAACTACATGAAGGAGTTATTTCTACTTGTATGATCCAGATTTCCATACATCAACAAACAAATTTGGAAGGTAGTAAGCACAGATGGCAGGTTTCCTCTCCAACCCTCAAAATAGGGACCCCTACTGTTATAGAAATTTTGAACAAGCACTTTCCAGGATTGAGGGTTATGTTGGATGCATAAGGGAATGTGGGGTTAATTGGCTGGGACTAAAATTTAAATTTCCTCTCATCTAGTGGCCAGCAAAACCATACAGGGAGGATTTATCATTAACCAGGGCAGAAGAGCAGAAATGTTGGAGATATTGGGTTGTCCATAAGGGGTTTATAGAAAAAGAAGGAACATATGAATTTGCCTACAACTTTTCTTCTCTCCATGAACAAAGCATAGTGCAAGATTCATATTCAAAATAATAGAGGTTGTAGCATGAGGACATACAAGAGGACAGTTGGGGGGAGGTGTTGGGCGCAGAAATGGCCCCTTTTTTACCATCCTTATCCACCTCTTTTTGCCTTATCCTACCCTATTGTGCATGTTAAACAGATGTTTTTCCCTCACTCTGCCCCTCAAGTCACAAAGGTATGGTTAGTTATTGTCTTATTTTATTAATGCTTAGGATTGTGGTAATCAAGGCTCTATATCTTCAAATATGCTAACATATGATGGTTTATAAAGGTATTTAGAGATATAGAGAATGCAGGTGTAGCAGGCTGAACATGCTAAGGGAAGGATGGACATTCATTACTTAAGCTGATCACCATTCATCCCACCATTTCCCAAAGAACGTAGTCCCAGTGTATTATTCCATGCAAACCTGTACAAGGTTAGCTACAACAGAATGCAATAGATTTGGAAGGCAACAGTGTGCCACTGCTCGAAAGTAGTTGTGATATGAGGGATATCTTCTCAATCAAACAGGATCATCATTATTTCTGGGTAAATTAACAGTTTCCCTATATTTCCCACTCTCATCCTGCCACAGCTGTAACAGTTATTGTAATTAAGGCCGCCCGAAGATCAAAGATCTTCATGGCTGCCCAATAATAGGGATAGGATGTTATGATTGACATTGTATAAATATGGGGAACTATTATAAGCCAGGGGTTGAAACCTTAACCAAATTATTGTGTTAGTTGTGACTGAGGTTGCCTGATTTATCTGCCCTCTTTAATACAAGTTACTTCAGATCTCATTGTTTTAATGTGTGTTACTTCCAGCATCTCTGTGTGAAGGTTGGGCCCACCTTCCCACAGGGATTACTAAGTTAAATTAGGAATTTTAATTATTCTGTTGTGTGATGTTGTGATTATTTCCTTTCCTCATAATAAGTTGCAACAGTTGTGGATTTACAATGTGTTATTAATTGCATCTCTTGGAAAGCTACAGTGGTATGGTGTGACAGTCAACTATATAGGTAATTGTTCCTTATGCAATTGCATGGTAGTTGTAACAGCTTTGCTCATCCTTACATCTTCCAATTGTTGTTTCTATAGATTCTTGCAATTTGTTCCTTTTCTTTTGTAGTTGAAGAATTTCATTCTTGTACTTTGAATTTCTAGAATAGCTGAAATCAATTCATGTTTTCCAGATTTCTAGAGTAATTAGATCAAGAGAGTTGGGTGAATCATTAGAATGGTTTGGTAAATAGGATTTCATTTTCTACAAAAGTAATCTAGATGTGATTTCTCAAATCTTTCAATTCTAGATCAAGAACAGTAAAAGGTAATTGTGATTGTATCTTTTAGAAAAGTAAATTAGATTCAGTGGATCCTTGGGATGAGTGTATCTTAGAAGAGAATAGGATTGTTTACTTATATCAACTTAGTGTTTAAACATATATAGTGCATGTTATCCTTGAAAAGAAAGACTTCCCTGGGTTGATAATAAATATTGAACATTCTGTATGTTAGCTGTAATTAACTTGAACATTCTCTCAAAGCTCTCGCTTATCACATCCCTCTAAGTCTCATGCTTTGGGGGCCATTCCATTATACCTAAATCGTGTCACCATCATGTGATAAGACCCTTAACTTCCATGCTGTCCCTTAATCCCAACACTTAGAGTGGAAACTTGCTTTGTTTGTCAGTTCTGCTTGAAGAAACCTAGAACCGTGCTTTCCCTATGGCTGATGAGCGGTACCTTGCTTAGCACCGCCTGTATCCTGCTATAATAAAGTGGTGCCACCGCATATGGTCTTTGGTCTAAAAGCGGTTCTCATCTAAATCGCTTTGTCATAAGAGAAGAAAAGCAATACCGTGGGTAAAATGGGAAAAAGAGAAGTTTCTCGAGGCTTCTAGAACTTGAGCCTCATCTCCTCCCTTATCCCTATCATTATGGGTTAGTTTGAGCTTGAGATCCCACATGGTAGGATATTGGAGCCACCTCACCCACCATTCTCTCAACTATCCCTATCCATTGAGCCTTATAAATACAAGCTCATATCCATAGTTGAGGGGGAAAACTATAGAGGTATTGTTATGCTGTTGGATTGACTACCTAGTCCAAGTCATTGGAGATCATAGAGAGCAAAGTTGGAGCTTATGGGGATGAAGTGTTTGTCTCATGGAGGGGCTTGTCGACACTAAGGAAACGGTTGTAAGCTTCTCCATACATTCTTAATGCAAAGCTGATTTCCGTCCCACATTACTGTTGTTTTGATTTCACATGTACATGTTGTTAGATTCCTTATTCACTAACATGGATAAGTAGATTATTTTCTGGTATCTTTGATGTGTTTGCATGTTTGATGTATTTGTAGGTACACAGGTTCACAGTCGAAGCAGTATTCCGAATGTCTACAGTATTCAAGGAAGGTCTTCATCCTTTGTCGTTCACTCATTTGTTCTAGATCTAAACCATTCAGACCAGAGGAACAGTTTCTGTCCGCAGAAGGTGCAATATTCCTAATAACAATGATCAGTTACTAGCACCTTTCACATGTGTTATTCCAACACTTTTATGTCTCTTTTGTTGTTCTCTTGCACATTTTGTCAAATAATTTGAGTGTGAATAATGCTCGAGCTCCTAGATCTCACTATGAATCAAATTATCACTTGGTATCAGAGCTAGCTAGAGCTGCAAACAAATCTTGTGAGTTTTGAATTGTTGTTTAGGGCATATTTTAAGGAAACTTGAGTGTTTTCCTTGCAAGTTTAACAACATTTTTAGTCACGGGTTGCATAAGTAGGATGGAGAAAACTTGAGCATTTCTTACTCCATTCAATTATTTTGAATGGAAGGCCAAGATGGTCATCCTGTTGAGGTCCAAGGGCCTCTACCAGGTCACCATGGGAACTGAACAGGAGCCAAATTCTGTTGTGGAGAAAGATCATTATTTTAATAGACTTGATGAGGCCTTCGGTATGCTCTGCCTTAGAACTTCAAGGGAACTCCTCTTTCATATATAAAGTATTGGCACACTAAATGAAGTTTGGCTCAATTTTGAGTCACTATTTGGGAAGACAGATGAAATGAGAGGCCATCAACTTGAGAACGAGCTAATCTCCTTGATCCCAACTCACTACGAGACCATTGAATACTTCTTTACCAAGTTTAGAGCGCTAGTACTTCAAATAAAACAATGTGTCATAGAGAATAAAGAGGATTATCTTCTCTTGTCCATCCTTTCTAAGTTTGGGCCTGAGTATTCGGTGTATGTTTGAACATTCCACTCAAACAAGCTTACAACTAGAAATTGGAACATGCCTGTACTAGCAGATTTCATGGAGTCTTTGACTCAGGAGCAGGACAAGATCATACAAATGGGTACCATCATAAAATCCAAATATCAAGCCCTTTATGATGGTGTATCAAATCAATCCCATAGAAAGAAGAAATATTTGAAGCAAAAGGAGAAAGAGAAGAAGGGATCAAGTTCAGAAAGCTCCAGTTCTACTGATGGGAGCTTGAGATCCACGAGGAGGAGAAACAAGAGAGAAATACCCACATGTGGTTATTTCAGAGGTTCACATATTGAGAAATATTTCTTCATAAATAATATGGACATCATTACCAGGCTCCTTGAGGAGAACCATATTGCTCTTCCAGAATTTGCAAAAAGATGGGATCGCAAGCAAGGAAATGGTAAGGCTGAGCATGCATTGGTGCATGGGTAAAACCAATTTATATTTTATTTGTTTCTTATAGCTCTATTTATGATTCACCTTATGATATATCAGAACCTGGAGCCTCCATCCCTTCCTTGAAATAAACCCCAGTCATTTCATCAAAGCTTCCTCCCAAAACTAGTCATTTTTCACTAGCTTTGTATGTTCCTTGTCAAAGACATTTCCCAATCCAATCAGATCTTTCCATTTATGATTCTGAATATTATGTACATGATGGTATAAATCCTATGATAGTCACTGACTCATTTCCCCATCCATTTTATGACCAAAAGACCCAACAACCCTCAAGCTCACGAGTTGGAAATTCAGAAAATAGCCTAGTTTCCAATGCTATGTCTCTTGTATATGTTGTTGTTATGTATTGTACGTCTTTCATTGGTTGTAAAAAAATATCATTGAAATTCATGGTACTATTTTTCCATATGTCTTGACTTTCTTTCACCGCCCATGGTTCAAATCTCAAGTCTCCAGACCTTCCAGGTTCGCTCAATCGCAATTGCAATCTAGTTGCTCACTCTTCTCTTCCTATGGATCCATTAGCTCATGGAGACACCATACCTCTGATTTTTTTGAGCTGTGTATGACATATATTCTGATATTTCAAAGCCTAGTGAGCTTTGTTACATATTTAGGAAGGTGCTTCATCAAATTGGGAGAAATATTCATGGTTTTATTCATGATATGGCAGCTACACATGATGCAGATTTTGTTGAATCTTTTGCTGTTATTTGGGAAAGAGTTTGCAGAGATATATTTTCCATGGTAGATTATGCTATTAGATCAGAGTATGCTTCCAGAAAAATAAATTCTTATGATTCCCCTCCATCATCAAATGATGACCATCAAAGGGCCTCTCCACATGATCTTTGTTTACATCACTTTGATGCGTTTATGCATGATCTTGGCATCCACAACATCTTCACCAAGTCCATCACCAAGAAGTTGTTCTTTCAACTCATTCAAGTGAAGAAGAGGACTTTCTGAAGACCTTTTTTATCTCTGTCATATCCATTTTTGAGGGGAGGTTTTTTCCCATGAGGTTTTCCTCCTTACCTCGGTTACATGGATTAATAAACATTGTTGTAAAATGTGACTTGTGCCTTAGTTTCCAAGGCCTTGATAAATATTTTTGAATAAATTGTACTAAGTATGGATTAAGGGGGGGTGTTGGAGCAGTAATACATCCTTATTACATAGTTTTTACCTTAGTCTAATTTCATTTGCTTTCATGCCATTATATCCTATGGTTTAGACTAGGGAAGTTGATTCAATAAGATATCCAGTTGTTTTGGCATGTTCACACCCACAACAACACTCCAGCTCATTCAACCAGCACATGTGCATCCTCATTAATGACAGAAGCACTCCCATTCCACTTTTTGCAGATTTTGGGTTGACTAAGGGTGCTAGTAGTGTATTTGGTCCATTTTGGCTCTCCTAGGTGCATTTATTGCCACCTTGAGCCTCCCACTCACCTCTATCTTCTCACCCACGCATGCCTTGGACTCTTTATTTCCCCAGCACACTTCACCAATGTTCAAACCTTGGTTCCTGACTGTTTAGGCTAGGTTGGAGCTCCATTGGTCCACGTAGGGGGGATTGAGGTCAAAACTCATCATGACACATGTACACTTCCAATTGGATTACTGAGCCTCGTGAATTTTTTCCAATGTATTATAAATGTGTAATATAAAATCTACAAGATGTACAGTAATAATATGATTAGTTACTAGCACCTTTCACATGTGCTATTCCAACTATTTTATGTCTCTTTTATTTTTCTCTTCCACATTTTGTCAAATACTTTGAGTGTGAATATTTATCTAGCTCCTAGATCTCACTGTGAAGCAAATTCTCACATGGTATCAGAGCTAGTTGGAGCTGCAAACAAATCTTGTGAGGTTTGAGTTTCCTTGTCCGTTTAAAAGCATTTTCTGTGACAGATTGCGCAAGCAGGATCGAGCAAACTCGACCATTTCTTGCTCCATTCAATTATTTTGAATGGAATGCCGAGATGGTCATCTAGTTGAGGTCCAAGGGCCTCTACTGGGTCACCATGGGAATTGAACATGAGCCA
The DNA here is from genome assembly GCA_001517045.1 of Pseudotsuga menziesii. Lineage (NCBI taxonomy): Eukaryota > Viridiplantae > Streptophyta > Pinopsida > Pinales > Pinaceae > Pseudotsuga > Pseudotsuga menziesii. The sequence continues at coordinate 834,323 of LPNX010484124.1, forward strand.
AATTCTGCTATGGATAAAGCTAAGTATTTTAATAGAATTGATGAGGCCTTCGGTATGCTCTACCTCAGCACTTCAAGGGAACTCCTCTTTCATATAGAAATTCTTGGCACATCAAATTAAGTTTGGCTCAAGTTTGAGTCACTATTTGGGAAGACATATGAAATGAGAAGCCATAAACTTGAGAACAAGCTAATCTCCCTCGACCTAACTCACTATGAGACCATTGAAGACTTCTTTACCAAGTTTAAAGTGCTAATACTTTGGCTAAAACAATGTGGCATAGAGAATAAAAAGGATCATCTTATCTTGTCCATCCTTTCTAAGTTAGGGCATGATTATTTGGTGTATGTTTCAACATTCCACTCAAGCAGTCTTACAACTAGAAATTGGAAGATGCCTGCGCTAGTAGATTTCATGGAGTCTTTGAATCAGGAGAAGGACAAGCTCATACAAATGGGTACCATCATCAAATCCAAAGATCAATCCCTTGTTGTTGGTGTATAAAATCAATCCTAGAGCAAGAAGAAATGTTTGAAGCAAAAGGAAAAAGAGAAGAAGGAATCAAGTTCATAAAGCTCCATTTCTAATGATGTAAGCTCGAGATCCAGGAGGAGGAGAAACTAGACAGAAATACCCACATGTGGTTATTGCAGAGATTCACATCTTGCGAAAGCTTGATTCAGAAATAATATGGACATCATGACCAAGCTCCTTGAGGAGAACCATATTTCTCTTCCATAATTTTCAAAAATATGGGAGCGCAAGCAAGGAAATGGTAAGGTTGAGCATGCATTGGGTGCATGGGTAAAACCCATTTCTGTTTTCTCTGTTTTTGATAGCTATGTTTCTGATTCATCTTCTGATATATCAGAACCTGAATCCTGTTGATGTATTTGTAACTTCAGAATGTATTCACTTGTATATCTTATATTTTATTTCATTGTACCCCGATGTTCCTATCGGCGAAATCATTAATATAATAAAGTCATGTAAAGTCATAGAGGTTAACCCTCCTTTGTAAGTCGGGGCAATAGTCCCCATAGTTGAGGGGTACTAGGGTTATTAGACTCTCCTAGTGAGGTCGGCCCTGGTAAGTAATTGTCAAGTGGAAAACTAGTATAAATAGAGAGTGAGACTCTCTATTTGAAAAACACACTCACTCAATTGTAGCGCATGAGTGAGAGAAAAGGAGCTCGCACAAGTGAGACAGAGAAAGCCTGTCGGAGATCATATTTGTGTTTTTGGGTTTTACTTTTTCCATTGGTGCTCATTCTATCTTTGAGGAAGTTGTGGGTTTTTCTCCTTTATCATTTCCCCGAGGAAAACTCTTTATGTCTCTTGTATTTTGTGATTATTGTTGTGCTTGTTATTCTCTCATATAAGATCCTAGATCATATTGATTAAATGATAAAAATATAACATGGTATCAGAACTAACCTGAGAAGAAAACACTTTGCAGGTGCATAAGCTGGGGATTCTTAAGTTTTGGGTCTCCCTCCACAGATCATCAGCAAAAGGATGCTAGGCTAACTCTACATTGAAGGGCGCATCTTTCTGTCGAAGCAGAATTTGATTTCGGTCATTTTAAGTTTTTGACCTGTCACTACTGCGGGAAATTAGGGCTTTTCACAGAAGAGGAATTTTTGAGTGAGCCTAGCATTGGATTTCTCTCCTCCTCAAAATCAAAATTTAGATACCAATATTGAAATCTTTGGTTGGGTAAAACTCCAGGAAAGTCAAACCCTAATTTGACCTCGGACCAGAAAACCCTAAAAGACTAAAACAAGTCATTTTGGTGCATTCGCTATATCTCGAGATTGGAGAAGGCTCAGAAGCTAAAAATTTTACAGGCCAAATATAAATTCTTGATGTACCCTATGTAAAAGTTTTCGCCTCATATTCTCTATATTCTGGGAGATATGATTCCTCCAAAGCAGGGTTCCAGCCTCTCCCAGGATTCATCCCTAAACATGACACCTTGGGAGAATTGCTATATCTCTGGATACAAAATTCCAAATGAATTTTTGCAAGATGTTATAGATAGGGCACAGATTATACTTTGTGTGGTAAAAGTTTCAGACCCTGATGATGAAACAGTGACACGTGGTTGTCTGTACAAGTTCGCTATGATGAACCGTCCTGCAATAAGTCACCTTGGGAAAAATATCATAAGTCCCAATTGGTGAAACCAATTCTTCTCAAAACTGCATTGATGGAAAAAGGACAGACAAGAATATCTCAGTGTGAATTTTTAGACACAAAAGAGTAGTAATTTTGGAGATACATTAGAAAAAATATCAGGCATTTCTACAGAATAAATTGGAAAACTAAGGCTTCATGTTCTGGGAGCTTCCCTCCATTGTTTTCAGAAAAGGAGTACATCTGACAGCTCACTTTGAAGAGACCCATATTTATATCCAGTCAAAATTTTGAAATTTCAAGTTTTGAAAATTAGGGTTTCTCTGACAAACCCTAGATCAACCAGCTCTGTAACCAAGACGAACACCTCAAATCGGTAAGATCTAATTTTTTGCTATTTACATTTGAGGTTCTCATTTAAAAAATGATTGATCACACTAGCTTGATGATAAGCTTGGTGAAGCTAAAAAATTCAGAGTATGGAAGTATAGGACCTCTATGATCCTTAAAGAAATTGACTTAGATCAATATTTCAGTAAGAAAGGTCTAGGAGCCAGAGGGGGATGAGGCTAAGGATAGAGCCAAGAGAATCATTGCAGATTCTATTAAATATCATCTCATCCCTCATGTGTCATCCTTGAAGACACCAAAAGGAAGTGTTCGATGCTATGACAAAGCAATTGCAGAAGAATAAGATATTGTTATAACCACCTTGAATGGCCTCCCAGGATCATGGGATTCATTCATTCAAGGAATGTGTGCTAGAAGGAAGTGATTACCTTCAGAAAACTCTGGGAAGAGTGCACATAGGAAGAATCTTGACTCATAAGAAGAGAAGAGAAGATGGGAGCAACTGAAGATCAAGCTCTCATGATTCAAAGAAGATCCCTCAAGTGATGAGGAATATGAAGGACTCAATTCTTAAATAACCTCTTATCCATCTTAGCATTTGGATAAGAAATGATGTTGTTATGAATGAAGAAGATGATGAAGCTGAAGTCTCAAGAAGGATTCTACCCATGAAAAAAATAAAGATAAGTATTCAATTGTCATTTTCATGATATTGTTTGGTTATGCATTTGTTTATATTCAGTTGATGTGCTATGCATGATAGAATGTTTGCATCAATGACAGTATACTACTAATATGCATGTGATGGGTAAGTATCCCATGGTGCTTTACAAATATCCATTTCTACTTATCTAGAATGAAACCTCTTTGCTAACATATTGGATTAGTGCACAATCTCATTGATGTCATGGTAGAGATGGAAGGCATCTAGAAAGTTTCCGTGAGATATGGATGAATGTTGTATTGGCTAAAATAGTTGTATGATTATATCTTTATGCATAAGAATTTTTCATTATGAACATGCACTATGAAATGCTTCTAACCATACAACTAATGCATTTGACTTGTAGGAAAGATCATGTACAATCGCCTACAAGAAAAGAAGGACAGGACTTGTTCTGAAGAACAAGTGACAACAGTTCAAGAAATAATCCAAGATGAAGAATAATATGACAATACTTTTAAAGAAAGAAAGAGGTCTCAGACACAATGCAGTTATGTGACACTATTGAGCGACATCATTGATGCAGAACCTTCCAGCTATGAAGAAATATCCAAGAAGAAAGGGAAGGAGTGTGTTACCACCTAAGTTGTACTTAGTGGTTTTTATCAAGTGAGCCCAGTGAACCAGACAGGGGTAACTTGTTCGGACTTCAAAAAGACCTTTGGAAGTACTTCTAGGAAGTGCTTACTGTACTATATCACATGTTCATACCCCATGAGGGAATTGTAATAAATGTTCTAGCATGATAGTGTCTATAAAAGACTCGGTCTCTTAGACTTTATTTGTCAATCCGATCAGCCCAGGGTGTTTTTTCCCTTGGTTATTATTGGTTGTTGAACAAACGACCAATAATTTCTGAGTTTTTCACTCCATACCTCCAAAGTTGGGGTGGTCGGCTTGGCATTTAGGCCTATTGAGGTTATTATAGTCTATGTGTCAATGTATAAA
>LPNX010484168.1:0-10000 GCA_001517045.1 Pseudotsuga menziesii
ACCCACTTAGACATTATTTCATTTATTTTGTCTTATTTTCCTAGTCCATGAGTCCCACCATGTGCAAGTTTCTAATTGCCTATCCATAGAGGTCAAACTTGGAATTATTGACTCATGGAGTGCTTGGGAAAGCCTTGGGAATCAAATCTGCTTTATTCCTGGCCTCCTAGGCGCCCTTCTGCTTTTTCTGCTTTATTGCCTGCTTTTTTAGTGTTTTAAGGCACATAGGAAAGCAAGACTAGGTGAGGTGAATCTGCTTTGTTGCCTCTTCCTCCTCCACTCTTTCCTCCATGAAAAAGCATGTATGAGCTGTCATTTGACCACTCTTTAGCTTTCCCATGTGCCCTTGCTAATTCGTGGGGTCCTTGATATATTTGGGATCATCTTTTTACACCTATGGGGGATTTGCCTATTTTGGGTAAGCCTGCTTTATGCTAGATTTGGATGCTTCCTTATGCATTCGATTTTCTCATGTATTCTATATATTCAGAAGCCTATGTTATTACAGGGTTGGCTATTGTACACTCAGTTAATATAATTTTGTGTTACAGCTCCATATTCAGTCTCCATTGTTGATAATTTTTCATGATCAATTGTTAATTGTTGTGGGTGAAATTAATCTACTGCAGGCCTGAATTTCTACAATTTGAAGAAAGTTACAGTTTTATTATTTTCATAGAACACATTATATGATTTCATATTGTTTTATATCAATTGATTCCTTACATCAATCTGTGTTTTTATCCATTGATATAAAATGTAATAATTGATATAATATAAATCAATTGATAAAAACAAACTAAAATAAAAGCAATAAAAAAATGAAGTTAGAAATAAAAAGAGATGGATAAAAATAGTCTGAAACGGATTTGGGGTATCTGGATTTGTGATTTCTGATAGTTCGGATATCGGAAACCTCAAATTAACATTTTTGTTGAAATAATTTGGTGAAATCCGAATTTTTGATATGCGAAATGTTGAAAATCGGAAACATGAAAGTAAAAAAAAAATTGAGTATCCTGTTTTCGATATCGGAAACATTGGAAATCGAAAATAGTGGGCACCCCAAATAACCTTAAGAAAAACTGGAATTTCCAGTTTGTGATAACCAATAATCAGAAATCAGAAATATCGGAATCCACATGAAGTGTATATGTTTGAAGTAGAGCTTCACAGTGCAGTAGAGAAATGTGCTAAGCATTTGCAGCTATTCGAAGCGCATTTGATGGAGTATACAAGTTAGGTCAACACAACTACAATGGTGTTTTTAGATTAACTAGTGGTAAAAAAAATACAGTTCATTTGTAGAGAAAATAATGAGAAGGTTCAACCACAATTTGCTTTTAAAGACTTTGAAGCAATTAAGCTTTCCTCTTGTTTCCTACGTTGGAAAAATGGATTGTTTTGCATTCAAGAGTATCTAGAAAAAGAGAAAGTTGGAGAAATGTGAAGGCCTAAAAGAGATGTAACTCTTGATATTGTAGTGAATGTGATTCCTTGTCTATCAGTGTTTCCAATATCTATTTTAACATTTTGTAGGGTCATACCTTGGGCTTTATGAATTATTAAACCCCATGCCATACGAAGTGGTAGTTTCCTATGGGATCCCCTTGTTATAGGAGATATTGGAACATAAGTATGATTTAAAACATCCCATAAGGTTCCTTTGTAATAGAGGAATTCAACAACAACAAAAGATGGTAAGCTAAGAGGTTGTTCATTGGACTTTTACACAATGTCAATGAATTTTCCAAGTGAGCCATTAACAAGTCCTGTTTGAACCCATAAATTAGCAATTAACATGACTTGTTGACCAATAGAAAGAAGGACCTTTAATGGAAATTGATCATCGTTAATGGATCCCTAGCCATGTTTGTTCCTCTGTTCTGCGAAGCAACGTGCAATTGGCACATTAAGCTATTCAACATGTGTTTATTGTGTAGTGCAATAAAGATATTGGTGGGATATAAGTGGATAGATTGTTGAAAAGAGGAGTTTTCCACATTTGAAAGGCATGAGATTGTTCTTTTCATTAGGAGTGCCTAGTATTCAACAGTTGGTGTTCCATTCCACAGGTTTAGCAAGAGTTCCCGAAAGGAAGTTTGAGAAGGGCTATTTCATTGTTGTCAAAAAATTGTTTCTAGCATGATAAAAGTATCAAATGTACGCCACAAAGCTGTTCCAATGGATGAACCTGCATACATTGGGATGTCCTTTACAGGAGGCAATTGTCCAAATTCACCAACAAGGATTATGGAACAACTACCAAATGGAATTGTACAATTTGAGGGGAAATCCTAACGTAATTGTGCATCAATATGAGTCAACATTTTTGGTCTGATAAAGCTCATTTCATCTATGAGAATATAGCGAATATGCTGGAGTTCTTCTTGAATTTTTGAAAGGGATTGGCCTTCAAGGGGTTTCATTTCACCAATTGGTATTTGAAGAGAATAATGTATTGTAGATGCATGTATATTAAAAGCAACAAGAATAGTTGGAGCAAGGAGAAGAATTTGCAAGTTCTTCATAGTCAACTGAGTAGTTTGATGCAAATATAGATGGTGATGTAAGACTGCATGGATCATTTTCTGTAGAATGGTGAAACCGGGATGTTGAAAAGTGCGTATCACGAGGATTCCAAGCTGTAACATATGTGCCAATTTTTTTTTTCCAGCTTCAACTGCAACAATATCTTCCCAATCTAAAGTGCCCATATTTGGTGCATCTGCCAACCAAATAAAACCATGAATGTGTGTCGATCCTCTATGTTGCCAGTCATACCTGCATTGAAGGAAAATGAATATATTAGAAATCAAAATGCATAAAGTGAAAAATACAAAGAGAAAAATAAGAATGAAGAGATGGTAAAAGACCTGCACCAAGAATCCGTTATATGAAAACCCTTTTCAAGCACCTCTTGAAGGAATGTATTGAATCTATTGTGCATGTATTGTGATTTAATATGTGGATTTGATATGATGTTGTGAAATTTGAATTGGTAGTCTTGAGCTAAACCAGTAGAACGTGCAGCAGGCATTAGAGCATGCAAATCTGGCCATTTTGTATCAATTGCACTAAGGGTAAAGAAGAAATTTGGTGTACCTTGTTGATTGATCATATTAGTTAGCTCAGCTCTACTTTTGTTCCAATATGAACATGTTCCATGTAATTAAGGTCCAAACCTTGCGACCCGCTCACCAATTTTATGATTAGGCATGTCTTGCAATTGGTTAACAAGTTCAAGTATTGTTGGAGGTAGTGTATCTTCAAGATTAGTTTTGATGAAAAAAGAGGCTGTAGCATTACTCTGATGACACATAATTACATTGTATATGTAGTAGCATAATCGAGGATGTTTCCCAAATCTGTTGTCATGATAGTGAATTAGGTGAAGTGCATATTCGTGCATATCAACCTCATGAATGCATGGTTGTTTAAGCATTGTTGCACCTATGGGGAACAAAGTTGGAAAATCCATGGAAAGAAGTGCTTTTGTGTTGTACTCATTGATAGGTGAAATGCCTATAGGAGGCCAATCAATTGAAGGTGCTAGTGGAGTATTTGGTATATGTAACAACTGTCTAATTTCTTCAACTTTAGTTCTAGCATTAGGTTGTGTTGAAATAAATGAGGAGGATTCCATTTCATAGGGTTGAAATGAATTTGGCAGTTCAACTAAAGAGGACAAGCTTTGCTGATGAGATAATGTATCATTTCTATTAACATGCGGAATCCAAGGTGAAATGTCTGTTGAGATAAGAGGAAATGAAGATAATGCAACTAAGTTGACTTGTACATCCTTGTAGTATGGGTCGTTTTCCATTTTGTATTCAAGGGTAGCAAGAACACATGCATGATTTACAAACAGTTCATATGCATTATTTGTAGAGTTGCATTTGCGAACAACAAGGATGTCAAGTTCTGATATTAAATGGGGTAGGGATTTGGAAATATTGGGAATGTCCCGGGGGAAGAAAATAGTATGTAAAGAATATTTATATTGACCACCATGAGTATGTGTAACTTGTAAAACTAGTTTAGTGTGACTAATCAACATTTCTTCAACCTGTGTAAGTGCTGCAAGTATAGGTGGTTGGATTTTTGGATCCATATTGTTTTTGAATGAAAATCGATGGCCTTTTCGTTCTAGACTCTACAATGATAACAAGTATATGAATCATGGATTTTTTCTTTACAATACTAGGATAGCGTTCTTTGCAGATTGAGCAGACATGCATATCATGCAGTTGGTCCATTTTTTTATGAAATTGTTGATGTGCATCATCGAGGCGTCTGCTTTGATGGATTTACCATAGATGGTCGAAGTGAAGGTCTATTGAAAGGTTCAGGAAGAGAAACTGGACAACACATATCCATGGGTAGCCGTACAACTCTGTAAAGAAGATGTTGTCTCTTGTTGTTTTCAATCTCTGTTCTCTGCATATACAATTCTTCTTCATGCATTGCTTGTTCATTGTCATGAGTTGGCATAACGCCTACAACAAAATCGTAAAATTGTTAACTGCAAAGTTTATCGGTATAAAGCAAAAGACAAAAGAAAATATTAACTCATTGCATGTAGGTGACCAAGAATAATTAAATAATAACCAAATGAACCATAATGTAATTTACATGAGATCAATTGTAATTGTCTCAAAATATCGTGTATCGGAAATCGGGAATCGAACAAATTATTTCAACTGAAACATGAGTGTACGAGTGTTTGGTTTCCGATATTTTCTCTGGTTTCTGGTTTGCCATATTCGATAATCGAAATTTGCAAATAGGAAATCAGAAATCTTTTAGGCAGACAAAATGTTGGGATGAATATAGACTCATTCAAAACGAACAAAGTAGATATTCACAGTGCAACAGAGAATTCTGTGAAGCATCTACAACCATTAAAAACTGAATTGATGGAGCATACAAGTTATGTCGACACAACTACAATAAAAAGAGAGAATTTTGATCAAGTGAAAACAGTGCTGAAGTGAAAACAGTGGTTGAAAAAATTCATTATCATGAGTTGGCATAATGCCTACAACAAAATCATAAAATTGTTAATTGCAAAGTATATGGATATAAAGCAAAAGACAAAAAGCAAATATTAACTCAATTGTAATTATCTGGGAATATTTTATACAAACAGGAGGTTGAAATAATTCATTTGCTTCTCGATTTTCGATATCTGAAATATCAGGTATCCACAGAGTCAGATAAAATCTTGTGAGGATCAGTTATTCGAGTGAACTAATTCAACTCATCATTTATTCGGTTTCAAATCTGTATCTCGGATGGAATCTACAAGTATCAACATTTAGGATTGTATAACTCCTATGTCAACTCAGGATTCTAGAAAATTTATGTGTGAAAATAACTGACATTTCGGATTCTAGAAAATTTACATGTGAAAATAATGAACATGTTATGACCCTATTTCTGATTTTGCGACATATACAGAAATCCTATGTGTTAAAATACGAACATGTCCATGTTCCTAGTCCCAATATTTGATACCTCCTATTTCCGAGATTTTGGAAATCGAAATTTTCGCTTAAGTTATTCCTCCGCTAAGTTCATGCCTATTTTAAATTTCTCTTTGTTATTTTTCATTGGTCTGTTTGTAAATTTCACGGAAATTTGGTTTCTAAACTTGGTTTGATTCTATATATCAACTTGAAAAGATTCAAACAACAATTTTTAACTGACCACTACTGGAGAATGATAACGAAAAATATATTAGCAAAAATTTGTAGTATCGTTGTAGATTTATGCTAAGTTCATTACCTAAAACAAGTAAATGAAGAGGTAAGCAGACATACATTATTATTTATTTATAAATCTAATTTTGGAAATTGGAGAATCAAAAATCAGGATATAGGGTGTTCCTTATTGGAAAACATAGTTATTAAATTTTGAGAAATTAATAACAACAAGCATATATTTCGCAAAATCAGAACTTAGGGTATTTGTTATTGGAAAACATAAGATTTACGGAATCGGAAATAGAATTCATTTGCGGTGAAGTTGTTGATGAGGTATTTTCAACCATGACAATTACAACTTTTAGGTGTCCAATTTCAACAATTAATGTTGATTCAGTTGACAGAAGACACATGTATTTTCCTCAAATCATCAAAACATTCATTACAAACAATAAAGAATATGCCTATGTATCAAGTTGAACAAACTTATATATTTATGTATCAAGTGAAGTTGCTGATGATGTATTTTCAACCATCACAATTACAACTTTTAGGCATGCATTTCTGTAGAACGTATCTGTTCTTATTGAAAGAGTAAGAAGTAATTGTTTCTTGTAGATTCTTTGGACTATTTCAGCAATTGATGTTGATTCAATTTTGAGAAGACAAAGGTATTTTGCTGAGATGCCCATGAGTTGGTTTTCAACATCATCAAAAGCGATCACACCATGAATATTTCCAGTTACATCTTCCAAGTCAACCATTAGGGTATATCGGTAGTCACATTCAACAAACTCCCCATCACATTTACCACAATGCCAAATGTCTCCAACTTTGTTGGGAATATTTTTCATGCATTGTATACCATAAAAAAAAAGAGGGCATGCAAGGAAATGAAAGTCATCCATGTTAACATTTGTGATGGTTGCAGCAAGAGAATACCAAACAAATTTTTTAGATTCCTAAAGAGTTTGTAGCTCATTGATGGCAATGACTTTCCGACGAGCAGAATTAGAGGCACTGAATTTGCGAATCAAAGACAGAGATGCTGAACGAAGTCCATTGTCGTTAAACCATATTTGAAGAATTGATGTTTGTTCAATATTTGGGTTTATAAATATAGTAGAGTTTGAAATAGTTCCAACATATTTTCCATTAAAATATGTAACACGATCACCCTTGACCTCTACTGTTGGAGGAGTAGGTAAATTGTGAAGGCTGGAAAGCTTAGCTCCTTGAATTTGGCAATGCTCTCCCCAAAGTGTTATGTCAATACTGTACCCTGACATGTCACGAAGTCCAATGGTTCGCTTAACAGTTTCAACACCATCTCATTTTTGTATCGTGGATGTAGGTGAAACTGAAATGACAAGTCCAGCAAGCTCAACCATGGAATTTACTGGTATAGTTTGAATCTCCTTAATAGTTTTAAAGTTAAAGCAACATAAAGGTATTGAGGGATATTAATCTAAGCATGCTTGAATGGTTGAAGTGGAACCTAGAAAAATCTCGTTATGGCTTTTCAAATGGTTGAAAATTGGATTGGATGCTTTAACTATTCGATTTGATAAAATGTAAACTATTCCAGTTTCTATTTGGTCATACAAAGAGAGTGCTAATTCATTGAATGCGGATATATGTATTTCATTGTGTGAAGCATCAGCAAGGTCAAAACCAAACACTTTTCCAGATCCTCATTCAAGATTCCATATTCATGTATGTTTGCTTTAGCAGTAACTCGACCTTGAATGTTCCAAAATTTGGTAGAAGAGGAGAGTGATATGAATGGGATAGTCGATCTAGCTAATCCAGTATTTTAATTTATTGAGCTAGTGTTTAGTGGAACAGAGCAACTACTTTGAGAAGGAGAAGCTACATGTAAGTGGTAAGGTGTAGGATATCCAATAATTTCTGCATCCACTTTGACAACCTCGAGTGCAATCAATGCAATAGTCCTATGAGATGAAGTATATTAGAGATGAATGTGATACAAACATTGAATTCTTGAACAGTGTGAAACCGATTGAGAGGAAAAGAGAGAGGAAATTGAACATACGTTATATTACGTATAATGTTGCATGAACATTGGGTAATTTTGATTATAGTTCCTTGTTTTAGTTGTCCATTTTATACAAGGTGACTATATATAACTGGAAGAAGTAGCTCATGCTTGTGAAGGCCGTCCAAAATAGAGATTCGAAACCGAATAGATGATGAGTTGAGTGAATTCACTTGGTTTAATGTGGAGACCTATACCAGTGGAGAAAGGTTGACAGCACCATGTAGCATTAGTAAAATAGAATCTTCAGTTACCATAGTCTCCATAATGTAATGGTTATTTTTTCCTACGAAATGAAATAGAGAATGAAAATAAAAAAAAATTATGAATGTAACGTAATCATTTGTCAGGTATAAAATGGATATATAAAAACAAAATTCTTCACGTTAACATATTTCATTATTCTGGTTGTTGTTATTCATTAACATATTTAATTACTCTAGTTTCAATCTGTTTGAGCTATAAACTTATCAAGCAGAAATCGTATGTGTTGAAATACAAACATGTCCATTTTCATATTGCCGATTGTCGACATTTTGGAATGCGGAAATGTATGTCCTATGTTTTCCAATAAGGAACATGCTATATTCCAATTTCTGATTTTGCAACATATCTAGAAATCCGATGTGTTCAAATACAAACATGTCGATGTTACTATTTCAGATTTCTGACATTTAAAATTGAAAATGCCCAATTTTACCTAATTTAAACTCAGGTTCAAACAAATCATAGATCCCAAATGAAAAAACTCATACCATTTTTTCTCGCAAGTGTATTGTTTTGATTTTCGATTCTCGAATCTGGAAATCAGAAAAGTATTTGTCTCATTTATTTTTATCTTATTTCCCAATTTCCAATCCATAAATACATTTGAATAGATAACATTTGAACTCAAATACATTTTTAATTTGTTTACGTTTTGCGAACAAGGAAAAGCATATTTTCCAATTTTGCGACATTTATGATTGCAGAAATTGTATGTTCTATGTTTTTGAATAACCGAAATTTTAGATTTTGGAAATTGTACGTGTTCAAATACAAACAAGTCCATGTTCCTATTGTAAATTTTTGACATTTTAGAATTGGGAAAATTATGTTTTATGTTTACGATTTTCCATTTGGCTCTACATTTTTGGCCTGTTGTGTTGTTATGCACCTTGTTTTGTTTTGTTTTAATGTTATATACAAATATTATTTGAATATTTAATTTTTTTTCTTGAATGTTATACGCAAATATTACTCAGAAATCAAGAAGCTGGAAAAGCTAAGATTTCCGAAGATTGTGGTACAAGAGAAAAGTTAATTTTTTTAATGTTATATACAAATATTACTTAAACATTTGCATTTTCTTTTGTTTTTTTAATGTTATATACAATAATTATTTAAATATTTTCTTTTTGTTTTTTAATTTTATATACAAATGTTACTCAGAAATTGGGAAGCTGGAAATGCTAAGATTTCAGGAGATTGTGGCACAAGAGAAAAGTTAAGATTTTAATGGTTAAGATATGACTTATACCCAATTTCCGATTTTAATATTATATCCCTAAGTTACTAATTGCATACTTGTGTCTTCCATGTAATAAAAATTACCCGTCCTTATTTTCGTTCAACAACCGTCGAACCTGTAAGTTGGGGTTTCTGATGGAGTTGGTATAGGCTATCATCTGTTTGGGGATCGAATCCATTAGTTATTATATTAATATTTATAACCTGGTAATGTAATAATTGACGCACTATAAAATACAATTAGGTATTAATTAGTCCTAAGTATAAATTAATATCATAAATTTATATCAAAAGAATCCATATTGAGATAATTACTATAGTTTATCAATAGTAATTATTGTTCAAATAGTTATAGTTAATACCAGTGGGATCATATACTATGCCACAATATTTTATAGTTTCGTTAATAGGTACATTCTTAATTTAATTTATCAACATACAACATGGATGATTTTGCAAACTCAAAAAACTCCATGGATAATTTATTTCCATATATTTATATAAATATTAAAAAATATCCAAAATATCGGAAATCGTTTCCGATATCGTCAAATCAGAAATCGGAAATAGGAAATCAACAATCTTCTATTTGAAGATGTATTTACTTTGAAATCAACAAAATTACATTTCCATGGTAAAAATCATTTGAAACACAGGAAGGGTGTTTCACCATCTCATAAGGAACACTTTAAATTAGGCAAAAAACTAATACCTAACATTTTAT